>SNQJ01S0027788.1:0-12563 GCA_010110895.2 Picea sitchensis
TTTGCAAGCTCTTTGACTTCTTTGACCTTTTGGGGCTTCAAGCCAACATATGAGGGTCCTCCAACTTCATAAGGCCATAACTCTCAAACCATGAGGAGTTATGTGATGTTCCACATACCACCAAAAATGGCATGATATGTACTATCCATATAGAATAGTGTTGCCTTCAAATATATCAAAAATCATACCATTATCCATCAAACAAACTTGGGTCCATTACCCAATCCTGGGTTCTCCAACTTCTCATGGTCGTAACTCTCTAACCATGAGGAGATATGTGACGTTCCACATACCACCAGAAATTGAATGACATGTACTATCCATATAGAATATTATTAACTTCAAATATATTAAAAAGAATACCATTATACATGAAACAACCTTGGGTCCATTAAATAAAACCTTTGTGCTACCGGAATTCGCTACCGGACTTTCTCCAAGGGTTGAAATAAATATACAATATCACTCTCCAATAGTTGACATCAATGACAACCAACAATCCATACCAACTATCCATCAACCTAAGCCAATTGTCTGACAAAACATTGGTGTTTCCTGCAAATATTTTGGAACTGATTGAAAAATGGAAGAAGATCAAACGTTTGGGAATTGAATGATCACGAGTGATCTGGGAGTTTCACTCCTAGTATTGAATGTAACAAAACTTAGGTAGTATTTAGGTTTTGGTTTTTGAGTAGACGAGTAGTCGAAGCGAACCCTGAGAACCCTCTGAGATAAATAAACATTTTGTACGCCCGAATGAGGTTGTTGCGAGTTAGTAGGAGTTTGTTGTTATTTAGTTATTGCTGAATTTTGTTGTTGTTTATCATAGTTGTAGCCATTTACTTTTGAATGAATATAACAGAGGAAAATTGATCCAATGCATGGTGTTGCTACTGTTTACAATTCCCTGTTATTGTTGTTTTCATGAATGAATGAGTTATATTATTGAGTATATGAAATTTTGAATTGTTTTAGATAAGATTCAATTATTCTCTTCGTTGAGTTCATGCAAGGTATGCATACAGTCCACAAGGAGTGTGTCTACAGATTCTGTCTCGACTCAGAATCTCATAAGAGATAACGTGAAACTTCCCTTTGCAAGGAGTTCAAAGTGACTACTGCAAGGCGTGCAAAGTCAAACACAAGAAGTTAAGTCTTGTGTGAGAATATACTGCAAGGAGTGACAGAGTTTGTTTCGACTCATAAGCTCAGAAGAGATATCATGAAATTCTCTTTGCAAGGAGTGAAAAGTGATTGCTGCAAGGTGTGCACAATCGCCTACAAGAACCTAAGTCTTGCGTAAGAATATGTTGCAAGGAGTGCACATGTCCAAAATTCGACTAAGTGTTGAAGTAACCCTCTAAGGAGTCAAAGGGTTCGAAGGAGAAATCTCAAGAGAGGTAGCAGGAGAAATATCCAAGGGGGTGAAGCTCTAAAGGTTTCACGAGTCACCGGCTAAGATCTTCCCAAGAGGGAGCGAGGGTCATTCCAGATCGTTGGATCTGGGCAAGGTGTGTGATCTTTAAGTCTCTTGAAGTGTAGAGTAGAGAGGACTGCCAAAGTCCCAAAGTCCTAAATTTATTAGGGATTGTCCATCGTCAAGGGGGAAAGGTGGCGCGAGATCCACAACTTCGGAAGTTTGTTGACAAGGAGGAGTACGTGTCAACAGATATGAAGCTCCAGAAAAAGAATCACTTCGAGGATTTCAGTTGAGAATTGAAATTCCCAAAATCCGAAGTGAATCTGGATCGTCAAATCCAGGGAGACGCATGGTGACATATCGTGAGTTTCAGGAGGAAGTTAAGGTGGAGTTTTGAAACTCCCGAAGTCCGAATAGCCGAAGTAGTTGGGGACCGTCGATCTGTAGGAGGACATGCATCAACCGATTGTGTACTCCGAATAGAACACTCTGGGAAAAATTGAGCAGGGAGAAGTTGAGAATTGAGATCTCTGAACCCCAGAAATCCGAAGTGAATCTTAGTCATCTAATTCAGAAGGACACACGGCATAAATCTGTGGACTCTGGGTAGAGACCCAAAGTAAGACATAGTCATCAGATTAAGGAGGAAACATAGTGCAAATCTGTGGATTCTGGGTGAAGCCCCGAAGTGAATCTTATTTGTTTGATTCAGGAGGACACATGGTAGGAATCCATGCACTTCGAGAGAAGGTGAAAGTTGAGGGTTGAGTTTTCTGAAGTTCGAAGACCCGAAGGAATCACAACTGTCGATCTGTGGGAGACACACGTTAGTAGATCGTGTTCTCCAAGTGAAAGCGGTGTGGATAAAGTAAGGTTTGAGAGTTGAACACTTTGAATCCCAGATTGGCGAAGAAACCTCATTCGTTGATCAAGAATCCCCACCCGATATCATGAGATCAACAGTCATGCTCAATTGCAGGGACCAAAAGTGCCCGAGATTTAAAATTTTGAGAGCGGGCCACAATTGAAACCACGGTATCAGCAAAGAGATATGTGGCAGCTAGAGGTGAATTGCGGGGAGAAACATAGTGTGGTCTCAAACCATTTTTGGCCGCTCCACAATCGCTTGTTTACGTGAGGTCATAGCTCGAGGTCACATGCGGCAGAGGGCTAAGGAGAGAGGAGCTAACACCTGAATTTTGAGAGTACAACATCGTGAAAGAAGAGGTCACAAGTGCCATAGAACCTGCACCAAAGGACTGAAAGGGCCTGTGTTAAATCATAAGTGAGACCAGTGAGGTTTCAGAGATATGATTCAGCTTGGAATCGAAGATTCTTGACTAAGAGGTCGTGCAGCCCCTTAGGAGAGAAGGGGGTTCTACATCAAGTGGTATCAGCGCGTGAAATTGTTTTCAGGAAATGAAGAAGATCTTGAAGGTGTACTCTGTGTGTGAGAGACAGTCATCACAATCCCATCAAGGAGACATGTGGAGCCACCTTTAGCCAATCGTGCTATGGAAAGAGAAATGAGAGAGCTTCGTGCAAGTTCATAGGCAATGGAGGCAGCGTAGAGGAGGGCACCTAATGCTGGGGACATCAGTGATTCAAAGAGTGAAGAAGTAGAAGTCGAAGAAGTTGTAGGGGAAAATGTTGTTGAGGAATGTTTGCTAAGAGCGGTTGTTAAATTGGGAGCTAGAGCCAAAGTATACATCCCAATGTATGAAGGCAATTTCAATGTTGAAGACCTGCTGGATAAGATCCATGGACAAATATTTCGACTATGAAGATGTCGATGAGGAGAAAAAGGTGATACATGATGTCACCGGACTAAAAGGACATGCAACATTGTGGTGGGATGAACTGTGGGCTGAAAGGAGAAGCAAAGGCAAACAGAAGATAAAGAATTGGGATAGAATGGTAGCCAATTTGAAGGCTAAATTCATGCCCAAAGATTATCAGATAAATTTGTTTAAGAAGTTGTAGAACCTGACACAGAAGGGTATGACAGTAAAAGAGTACACGGAGGAGTTCTACAAGATGAATATCAGGACTGGAAAAAGAGAGGAAGATGAAGAAAAGGTTTCCAGATATATAAATGGCCTGAGGTATGAAATCCAGGATGAGATCAGCATGATGTCGGTAAGGATGGTAGAGGATGCTTATCAGATTTCTCTGAAGGCAGAGGAGAAGTTGGACAGGAAATAGAGTCAATGAAATAGAGGCAGAATCCCAAGAAAAGGCAAGGGAGTTGACAATGATAAGTCATAGAAACCCAAATATGGGACTGAGAAACTGCACAGTCACTCATAATGAGGAGGAAGTTCCCAAGGAAGACAAGGTGGGGGAAGAAGTTATTCTATAGGAAGAGGAAGAAGAATAGGAGGAGAAGTAAGGTGTTATACATGTGGAAAGATAGGACATATGTCTTGGGAATGTCCCAAGAAAAAGAAAGAAGGAGGAGGTGAAGCTCACATTTCTGAAGCTCAGAAAAGGAATTTTTAAGTAGAAGGTGCAGAAGATGGAACATCCCTGATGTTGAGGAAGGTTCTCTTAAAACCAGAGTCAGAAATTGAAAAGCCAGTGCATAGGAACAGTCTATTCAGAATAACTTGCAAGACTAAAGACAGGGTATGCAAGGTGATAATTGACAGTGGGAGCACTGATAACTTAGTATCCACAGAGATGGTGGATAAATTGGAGCTAGAGACAACTTCACATCCAAATCCATACAAAGTCTCATGGTTGTAGAAAGGACACCAGGTAATGGTCACTAAACAATGCCTCGTTGAATTTAAGATAGGAGGATATAGAGATGAAATTTTGTGTGATGTGATTCCCATGGATGTATGTCATGTTTTTTTGGGATGACCATGGACGTTTGACAGAAATGTCATTCATGATGGGAGGAAAAATACATACACCTTGGAAAATAATGGTACGACACACATGTTGTTGCCAATAGAGGAGAAGAAAGTGAAAGAGGAAGCCAGCACAAGCATACTTCTCATGAATGGGAAGGAAATCCTGAGAGAAGTCAAGAAGGAATAGGAGATGCAGTTTGTTGTGGTGAGGAAACCCAGAGTTATCCTTACAAGTACTTCGATGGATGATTTTCCTGAAGAAGTTCAAGAGTTGTTGGATAATTTTGTTGACATAGTGGTGGATGAGATGCCTAACTCATTACCACCCATCAGAAGTATTAGCCATCATATTGATTTGATACAAGGAGAAATTATGCCAAACAAAGCATCATACAGATTGACTCCTCAAGAGAATGAGGAGGTAAAGAACCAAGTCTAGGAATTGCCAGACAAGGGTTTGGTTAGAGAAAGCTTGAGTCCATGTGTAGTATCAACTGTGTTGAGTCCAAAGAATGGTGGAGGGTGGAGAATGTGTATAGGCTCGAGATCCATAAACAAGATCACCATCAGGTATAGATTTCCTTTGCCAAGAATGGATGACTTAATGGATTGTTTAAGTAGGGAAAAATTATTTTCTAAGATAGATTTGAAAAGTGGATATCACCAGATAAGGATGAGAGAAGGTGATGAGTGGAAAACAGCCTTTAAGACAAATGAAGGGTTGTATGAGTGGCTTGTTATGCCATTTGGATTAACAAATTCCCCAAGTATTGTTATGAGGTTGATGAATGAAATACTAAAATATTTCATTGGCAAGTGTGTGGTTGTATATCTGGATGATATACTGGTCTTTAGCAAGACTAAAGAGGATCATTTGAGACATCTGACATTAGTGATGAGGAGACTACAGTAGGAGAAGTTGTTGATAACTCTGAAGAAGTCCTCTTTTATGAAGACAGAGCTCATTTACTTGGGTTTTGTGATCCCTTCAAATGAATTGAAGATGGATCCAGAGAAGGTGAAAGCAATCAAATAATGGTCATCACAAAGGAGTATGTTTGAAGTGAGAAGCTTCCATGGATTAGCAAGTTTCTATAGGAATTTCATCAGAGATTTTAGTGGAATATGTGCATCTATGATGGATACAGTGAAGAAGAGGCACAAGTATTTTAAATGGACAGAGGAGGCCGAGAGGAGCTTCAATATATTGAAGGAGAAGATAATAGAACGACCAATTCTAGTCTTACCAAATTTTGAGAAGACATTTCAAGTGAGATGTGATGCAAGTGGAGTTGCAATTGGAGCAGTCTTGAGCCACGATAATAAACCAGTTGCATATTTCAATGAGAAGTTGAATGAGACTAAGATAAAGTACTCCACATATGATAAAAAATTCTATGCCATAATTCAAGCCTTCAAGAAATGGAGGCACTACCTTGTTCCAAAGGAATTTGTCTTGTACATCGATAACCAAGCTTTACAATTCATAACTAGACAAGAAAAATTGAATCAAAGGCATGCAAAGTGGATTGAATTTATGCAGAATTTTACTTTTGTCATCAAAAATATTGTTGGAAGTGCTAACAAATTTGTTGATGCACTAAGCAAGCAGGAGATGTTTGATTCTGCAGGAATTTCAAGTGAAGACCTTGGGGTTTGAACACCTTAAGGAAATTTATGGTGATGATCCAGATTTCAAGGAAGCATATGAAGCATGTGCAAATCATGTGCTAAGAGACAGGAGCCAGTGGGCGAAGTATATGATTCAAGAGGGATTGTTGTTCAAGGGAAATCATTTGTGCATACCAAAATTCTCAATGAGGGATAACCTTTTGAAGGAAAATCATAGTGGAGGATTGGATGGACATTTCATCCATGATAAAACAATTGCATAGTTGAGTAGTTCATACTATTAGCCAGGTATGAGGACAGAAGTGATAAAATTTGTGAACAGATGTAGAATCGGCCAACATGCAAAGGGAAAAAGATAGAACATTGGATTGTATCAACCATTTCCGATACCCGAGAGGCCTTGGGATGCAATAAGCATGGATTTTTTGTTGGGACTACCAAGAACACAAAGAGGATGTGATTCCATATTTTTGGTGGTGGATAGATTTTCAAAGATGGCACACTTTATCCCATGCCAAAAGACTAGTGATGCAACACATGTTGCGAATTTATTTTTCAAGAAAGTTGTTTGTCTTCATGGATTACCCAAAAGTATTTTCTAAGATAGAGATACCAAATTTGTTGGCCATTTCTGGAGAACATTGTGGAAGAAGTTGGGGACAGATTTTTCCTTCATCTCATCTTATCACCCTCAGACAGATGGATAGACTGAGGTGGTTAATCGAAGTTTGGGAAACTTATTGAGGAGTCTGGTCACTGAGCATCATAATCAGTGGGATCAGACTCTACCACAAGAAGAATTTGCATACAATGACTCACCAAACAGGAGCACTGGAAAGAGCCCATTCCAAATATTGTATGGAATGCAGCCAAGAGGAGTAGTTGAGTTGAGAGACTTGGAACATAGTGAGATCATAAATGTTGGAGCAGAATATTTTGTTGCAGAAATGCAGAAGCTCCATAGCCAAATCAGAGAGAAGTTGTAGAACTCTAGCCAAGAGTACAAGCGCAGAGTTGATTAACATCGCAGAGAGCTTCAATTTGAAGTAGGAGATTAGGTTTTGGCACATCTTAGGAAAGAAAGGTTCCCAAGAGGAACATATAACAAGTTGAAGATGAAGAAGATAGGACCATGTAAAATCGTAAGAGATTTTGATGCAAATGCCTATGAGATTGAGCTACCAGATGATGTGGACATATCACCCATATTCAACATATCAGACTTGTATCCTTACAGGGAAAATGATAGAGAAAGATCAGAATATCAAGAGAATATTCAGTGGGAGAAACAAATTCCTATAGCAGAAAAACCATAGATGGATAAGATCGTTGATCAGAGGATTGGAAAGAAGACCAGGAGGAAGACCTATTTTGAATATTTGGTCAAGTAGAAGGGACACCCGATAGAAGATCCCAATTGGGAAAATGAAGTTGATCTCCAGAAGCATGGTAAGTCAGTACATGAGCTCATGGATGGGAGTCCATGAATTTTTGTCCAGGGGAGTATGATGTAGGAGAATATCTAGCAAGCATGCATGGCAGGACGGCTCAACACCTTTGAATCATTTCAAAATCTTAAATGTTGGCGTTTCCTGCAAATATTTTGGAACTGATTGAAAAATGGAAGAAGATCAAACGCTTGGGAGGTTAATGATCATGAGTGATCTGGGAGTTTCACTCCTAGTATTGAATGTAATGGAACTTAGGTAGAAGTTAGGTTTTGGTTTTCGAGTAGACAAGTAGCCGGAGGGAACCCTAAGAACCCTCTGAGATAAATAGAGGTTTTGTACACTCGAATGAGGCTATTGCAAGTTAGTAGGAGTTTGTTGTGATTTAGTTGTTGCTGAATTTTGTTGTTGTTTATCATAGTTGTAGCCATTTACTTTTGAATGAATATAACAAAGGAAAATTGATCAAATGCATGGTGTTGCTACTATTTACAATTCCCTGTTATTGTTGTTTTTGTGAATGAATGAGTTATATTATTGAGTATATGAAACTGTGAAGTGTTTTAGATAATTTTCAATAATTCTCTTCATTGAGTTCATGCAAGGTGTGCATACAGTCCTCAAGGAGTGTGTCGACAGAGTCTGTCTCAACTCAGAATCTTAGAAGAGATAACATGAAACTTCCCTTTGCAAGGAGTGCAAAGTGACTGTTGCAAGGCATGCACAGTCGTCTGCAAGAACTTAAGTATTGCGTGAGAATTTACTGCAAGGAGTGACAGAGTCTTCTTCGACTCATAAGCTCAGAAGAGATAGTGTGAACTTCTCTTTGCAAGGAGTGACAGAGTCTGTTTCGACTCATAAGCTCAGAAGAGATAGCATAAAATTCTCTTTGCAAGGAGTGCAAAGTGATTGTTGTAAGGTGTGCACAATCGCCCGCAAAAACCTAAGTCTTGCATAAGAATTTGTTGCAAGGAGTGCACAGGCCCAAAATTTGACTAAGTGTCGAAGTATCCCTCTAAGGAGTCAAAGGGTTCGAAGGAGAAATCTCAAGAGAGGTAGCGGGAGAAATATCCAAGGGAGTGAAGCTCTGAAGGTTTCACGAGTCACCGGCTAAGATCCACCCAAGAGGGAGCGGGGATCGTTCCATATCGTTGGATCTGGGCAAGGTGCATGAGCTTTAAGTCTCTTGAAGCATAGAGTAGAGCAGATTTCCAAAGTCCTGAAGTGATTAGGGACTGTCCATCATCAAGGGGGACAGGTGGCGCGATATCCATAACTTCGGAAGTTTATGGACAAGGAGGCAAAATCGTTGAAGTAAATCATGATCGTTGATCGTCAGGGGGAGTACGTGTCAACAAATCTGAAGCTTCGGAAAAAAAAATCACTTCGAGGATTTCAGTTGAGAATTGAAACTCATGAAACCCGAAATCCGAAGTGAATCTGGATCGTCAAATCCAAAGAGACGTGTGGCGACATATCGTGATTTTCAGGAGGAAGTTAAGGTGGAGTGTTGAAACTCCCGAAGTCCGAATAGCCAAAGTAGTTGGGGACCGTCGATCTGTAGGAGGACACACGTCAACTGATTGTGTACTCCGGATAGAACGCTCCAGGAAAAATCGAGCAGGGAGAAGTTGAGAATTGAGATCTTCGAACCCCAGAAATCCGAAGTGAATCTTAGTCGTCCAATTCAGAAGGACACGCGGCATAAATCTGTGGACTTCGGGTAGAGACCCGAAGTAAGACATAGTTGTCGGATTAAGGAGGAAACATGGTGAAAATCCATGGACTCTGAGTGAAGACCCAAAGTGAATCTTATTCGTCTAATTCAGGAGGACACGCGGTAGGAATCCACGCACTTAGAGAGAAGGTGAAAGTTGAGGGTTGAGTTTTTCGAAGTCCGAAGACCTAAAGGAATCACAGTCGTCGATCTGCAGGAGACACGCGTCAGTAGATCGTGAGCTCTGGGTGAAAGTATTGTGGATAAAGTAAGGTTTGAGAGTTGAAAAATCTGAAGCCTGTATTGGCGAATAAATCTCAGTCATTGATAAAGAATCCCCACCCGAGATCGCAAGATCAACGGTCACGCTCAATTGTGGCGACCGAAAGTGCTCAAGATTTAAAATTTTGAGAGCGGGACGCAATTGAAACCACAGTATCAGCAAAGGGATACGTGGAAGATGGAGGTGAATTGCAGGGAGAAAAGTGATGTGGTCTCAAACCACTTTTGGTCTCTCCAGAATCACATGTTTACGTGAGGTCATAGCTTGAGGTAACGTGCGGGAGAGGAATAAGGAGAGAGGAGCTAGCGCCTAAATTTAGAGAGTACAACATTGTGAAAAAAGAGGTCGTGAGTGCCATAGAACCTGCACTAGAGGACTGAAAGAGCTTGTGTTAAATCGTAAGTGAGACCACTGAGGTTTCAGAGAGCCGATTCATCTCGGAATCGAAGATCCTTGACCGGAAGGTCACGCATCCCCTTAGGAGAGAAGGGGGGTCTGCATCACAAGTCCATACTTTCTCTTGATTTGATTCAGCAACTCCATTCTCCTCTTCTTTTATTTTATGGTCCATGGGAGCCCCAATCCCAATCCTTTTGTACAAACGCTTTAATTTTTCATCAGACTATAAAGACTTTGTTATTTTTGAAAAAATCCCAGAGAACCAATTCGGGGTTAATTTTGAATGTATATTTGAACTCTTTAGGATAAAAATTTTGAAATTGACTCATCAAAATCTTATTTTGATTTCAATGAAGAACTATTTTAAGGTTCTCTGATATATGAGCCATTATTTTTCTTCCTATAAATGTGATCAACAATATTTTATGAATGTGATGAATGTGATATTTGTTTTCCATTTCCTATAATATATAACTTATATATAGTATTTCTTCCAATTTTATATTTTATGAATGAAGGTTCCTTGTCCTTTTCTCAGGAACTGTTGGTGTATATTTATCATTTTTACCTTAATTGAGCGATAAATATTTTGGATTTTGATATATAGCACTCTCCCATTTATATATATATTATCCCTAAAGAATTCAAAGAAAATATTTTAGAAAAACTTAAAGAGGATTACCGCCTCTATAAAAATGTAAGGGGATTTATATCCCCGTGATGTTGTTGTTTTCGTCTAAATAGACTCAAACATCAACACATATGTTGTGACGATTTTTTCCAGTGGAATATCCATGGTAGTTTACATATCATAAATATATAACCACAAACCTCGGCTCATGTGAATATCCTTCTTGGGGGTTGAGCTTGATATGAAACATTAATATATAATCCCATATGTGAGGAACCAACCTAAGAGTACATAGCCTTCTTGGAAAATAGATCTATCATTTCATTTTCTCTCACATAGTATAAGTAAATGAGATCTATTGAAAATGAGGAGTGGTCTCCATTCCTAGTATAATATGTTCACATATGCTAAGATTCTAATTAGAAGAGTTTTCATTCAACCATTGGATCACCAATATATAGTCTCCAACCACTTTCATTGTGTCAATACCCAGCTCTATAGAAACTTCCATCAAAATATAAATCACTTGAATCTATCAAAAATTATTGTATCCCCAACTAAGAGCATATTATAGTGTCCACCATTGGGACTCATAAAGATAAATTGTCACTCACAAAAACCCCACATCTTTTAGGATTTCCCTAAGAAACCCCATAAAAAATCCCCTAAGTGATATCATTGTCCATATAAAACAATTTATTTGTATTTCCTTCTTTCCTTTTAGAGGGAACTTCCAAATTCTACAAGAGGATTTGATTTTATAAAACAAATGTATAGGGGTGATGTGAGGTCCCTTGAATAGGGTTTTGTTACTCACTATCCAAATATCCTAGAGAAAAAAAGGAGGGAGGGAAGGGTGTTCCTTCAATATATAATTATCATCCATTTATGCTTCCAACACTAGGTCCATCAAAGGGATTTCCTAGC
Source organism: Picea sitchensis (assembly GCA_010110895.2). Classification (NCBI taxonomy): domain Eukaryota; kingdom Viridiplantae; phylum Streptophyta; class Pinopsida; order Pinales; family Pinaceae; genus Picea; species Picea sitchensis. The sequence goes on from SNQJ01S0027788.1 coordinate 11,322, forward strand.
TCCCTTTTACGTTCGTCAATCTCTTCACAATAGACCAAGCCTTATGAATAAAATGGAATTTTAAAAATAAATGGCATATAGAGTCTCTATTTTTCTAGATGTATAAAATATGCTAAGGTCTTTCCAACTCATGTTTTCAATTTTATATTTTCTCTAGTATTCCTCCCACCCCCACCCTCATATATATGAGGGTGAGGGTGGGGTGGGGGTGGGGGGTAATATTAGAGAAAACATATTTTCAATTTTGTCCTGGGTTTGAGCCTTGTTCAAAAAACAGAGAGATATAAATATCATTACATTTGGAGGAGTTTGAATTTTCCACATAATTTTCTATCACTAAAATAAATCACTTGATACCACAACTTGAATATCTAAATTCATCCCATTTTGTTATCCTCCCAAATAAGATAATTTGGGGAATCCACAAGTTGGATTGATACCCCTATAAGTGTGAATCTATATCTCATCCATTACATAGCCACATAGCACCACAACTAAATTCCATTCATATTCCTATAGGATGTTAAGAACCACGTTGTAAACATCTACTAGTGTGACTAATGTGACTAATGTTGACCTTAGAAATGGTTAACATTGAAAAAATTGTGAAGTGTCGTAACAAAGATTCCTATTGAAATTTTTACTCATTCCTAGAACCCTAAATGAGTGTTAATATCACACTAGCTTACTATCATTTAGCTCAAACCCCATAATGACACTATGGGGTATCCTCCTGGTGTGCACGGTGGTGAAGAAATTTATATAGGTTGTTGATTGATAGTCCATTTATGTCTATTTCATTTGTTGACGAGTTTTGATTAATGGTGTACTCTATGATGTTTTTGATATGTTTATGTTGATTATAGAGGTACTACATGCATGATATCGGGATTCACCACTACATTTTCTTGGAAATGATGGCATGTTTCACACAACACTATTGTCAGCTTGTGTTTTGACATGATTTCATATTTTCAGTGACCTTGTTATATGTGATTACAATGATGTACAGGTGGCATATCCAATCATGTTTCCATTGGTATATCTTGTTAATGTAATTAATATGACTCATTTTTTTTTATTGTATGGATGTAGAAAAGAGTACCTGCAACCAAAGAAACATGGTTAGCTCATAAATAAAATGCAATTTGCAAATGCGTAGAGGTGAAATTAAGATCTAATATCAAGCATCATTGTGCTTGGTGATGGGCCTTCAAATTGTTGAACTTTGAGGCCCATTTT
>SNQJ01S0027788.1:26195-48133 GCA_010110895.2 Picea sitchensis
ATGGCTGATGCACTTGTTCATGGTACAGGTTGAGGTACAGGTTGGTGCATGGTTGATGCACTTGTTTATGGTACAGGTTGATTACAGGTTGGTGCATGGTTAATGCACTTGTTTATGGTACATGTTGATTACAGGTTGAGGTACATGTTGGTGCATGGTTGATGCACTTGTTTATGGTACATGTTGATTGCAGGTTAATTGGTATAGGTTTATAGAAGTATATCTCACAGTGATAGTGTGACAATGGTTCCATCATTATACTTATATCTTAGTGCGGTTGGATGAGGCAAGGACAGGTGGTTGTATCCGCCTTCCGGTTGTAGCTGAAGAACATAGGGGGTTGTAGCCTTCCTCTGGTTGTAGCTAGAGAATTAGGGAGTTGGAGCTTCCTTTAGGTTGTAGCCTGAGAAACTAGGGGGTTGGAGCCTCCTTCTAGTTGTTGCTGGAAAACAAAGGAAGTTTGTGCTTCCAATGAATGTAATTCTTGAAGACATATAAGAAACAAATTTTGTGGTTTTCTCCTGCTTTGGGTTTCCACGTAAAACACTGGTGTACTGTGTATGTGTATGATTGTTCATTTGTTAATTGCTTATTTACTCTGCAATTAGTGGATGATAATGATACTTTGATATAACACTTGGATTATATGGTTAAAAATGATTAAATTTCTCTATTACTGATTCACCCCCCCTCTTAGTAATCCAACAATTGGTATCAGAGTCGGTTCCTTCAGGAAACAATATAACCACTGGAAGGAGATCATGGATTATTCTTAGAATGGAGTACCAATGTTTAATGGTCAGAATTGTTTTAAGTATGAGATGTGGAGCATAAGGATGAAACTATTTTTACAGGCACAAGTACATTATATTTGGCTATCAATTTGCACAGGATATGATTGTTTAAAAAGGGAAAAGACGGTAGCCAAGAAGGAATTGAGGAAGAGTAACAAAATAACAATGGATTTCATCTGGGAAGGATTACCTAATCTAGTAAGATACAAGGTTGGTAAATGTTCATCAACAAAATAACTTTGGGATAAGTTACATGACATATATTCTTCACCCATCACAGATTCAGAAAATGTCAAAGAAGAGGCAGATACAAATCAAGAAGAATTGTGTTCACCATGTCAAGCAAATTCAGAAGATGAAGAGTACACAATCACTAGAGGTATGTTGTTTTGTTTTAATTGTGAAAAATGTGAATATATTGAAATAGAATGCCATGAAGGAAATGAGATAGGAAAACTAATTGAAAAGGAAGACAATTATGAAGAAGAATTGATTAGTGCTTTAGATGAACTAAGAGAAGAAAACAATTCACTCAAGAAAGAATTGATGAAACAAAAGGAAAATGTTCACATTTTTGAATAAACGCAATAGGTCATTGAGACCTTAAGAACTCAGCTAGAAGAAGCCAGAAAGATCGAAGAAAATATTGAATATCAAAAACAGTGTTTGGAAACCAACATAGAAGCACAGAAGGAAGAAACATAAATGAGAGAGAAGATATTGACATATCATCTTAAGGAAAGAACTAACAATCTGAACCATCTTGAGGCAGATTTTGGTCAAGAAGAGAAAGGACTTGAAGAAAAAATAATCATTAAAAATTCATCTTGAAGAAGCAAAAAGAATAGAAGAAGTCATGAACTCTCAAATAATGAATAAAGAAGAAGAGGCTGAGAAGGTTGAAGGAGAAGTTGTCACATTGTGAAGTGAAATCGTCAAACTCAACAAGAACGTTGAAGAGACAGAAACATCCACATCAGTTATAGAGAATGAAGAGAGACACTCTAGGTTGCTAGAAAAGAAGAATGAAGAAAACATAAAGAGTTATGCAAAAGTACTCAAAGGAAGGAATCATGGTCAACCAGAATCTAAGAAAACTATTGAAGATACATCTTCAAGAATACCATCCATTTTCAAGCCACAAAGAAGCTTCAATCATGATCATGATCAGTCAAGGCAAAAATTCAGAAGGACTATGCCACAAAGAATATCATTCACTCCCAGGTATGCTAATTTATTTTATGGTCATTGTTTTTATTGTACTAACTTTGGACATAAGGTTGCAGAATGCAGGGATTATAAAATAAATGTTCAAGCAAGAAGTGCCTATGTGGTCGCACGTAACATTGAGTGTTACAAATGTCATAACTATGGACACATAGCCAGTGATTGTAGAAGCATGATAGATACTTCCATGAAAGAGAATACTGATATCAGTTATAAGGAAGTATGGATAAGAAAACATGAAGAACAGGTGAACAAAGANCTAACTTTGGACATAAGGTTGCAGAATGCAGGGATTATAAAAGAAATGTTCAAGCAAGAAGTGCCTATGTGGTCGCACGGAACATTGAGTGTTACAAATGTCATAACTATGGACACATAGCCAGTGATTGTAGAAGCATGATAGATACTTCCATGAAAGAGAATACTGATATCAGTTATAAGGAAGTATGGATAAGAAAACATGAAGAACAGGTGAACAAAGACCAGGTACCAGAGATCGAAAGATTGACAATAAAACGAGATGAAGAAAATTCCACAGAAAAAAAGAAAGATGTGAGATATACAAAGGTTTGGAAAATAACTGAAATAAAGGAAGGATAGGTAAATAAGGAACAGGTTCAAGAGATTGTACTTTCAGGCATTGTAGTGAAAGATGAATCCACAGACATAAAGAAATAAGTCAGAGCTCAAAGAGATAATGAATCTACCAATGAAGATGATGATGAATCTACCAATGAAGATGATGATGAATACACATCAGAGAAGGAATTGTTCTGAGCCATACGGATTAGAGAATCCCAAGTAATATGAATAATAGATAGGGGGAGTCTATGCGATAGCTGTGACAGACAAAAGAACCAGTCTTCAAGCATGTTGCAGAGTTTGAGAAGACAGATTCAGAGAAATTAGTTAGCAGAAGTATAGTTTGATAGATTAATCAAGACTTCATGATAGTATAATGATAAATGGGTTAACATTATGGAAAATTGCGCAAGTAGAGTCTTGGACAATATCGACAGAGATGGATTTGTAAGAACACTTAGCAGGTTTGGAAAGATATATTATAGTGGATGAGAGCATGGATTCATAGATTGGTTCATATATTGGTTTAGAGACAAAGGAACATTATCATAATGGATGATAATTACACAGGAAATGGCTTGAACAATGCTAATGGATTCCAAATTGAAAGATATTTTTTGGACACATGCAATGCATACATCGGTTCACATTCAAAATAGAGTAATGATAAAAAAGAACAATGACAAAACTCCCTACGAACTATGGAAAGGAAGTGCAGACAACAACCTCTACATCAAGGTAACTCAAGGTAATATTTTATTAATTGAAATTTATGTTGATGATATTGTTTTGTAAGTACTAATGACAGGTTAAGCCAGAAATTTGAAAAGGATATGCAAAATGAATTTGAAATTTAATTACTTGGAGAACTATCCTTCTTTTTGGGTCTTCAGATATGTCAAAGAAACCAAGGAATGCTTATTTATCAAACTAAGTATATCAAAGAAATGCTAAAGAGGTTCAGAATGGAATATTGCAAACTAGTTACGAGTCCTATGCAAACCAATTGAAATTTGAGAAAAGATGTTGATTCAAAGTCTACAGACCAGAGGAAATATAGGTCCATGATTGGTAGTTTACTATATGTGACTTCATCTAGACCAGATGTAATGTAGGTAGTTGGACAGGTGGCACGATTTCAAGAAACACCAAAGGAATCACATGTATTAGCAGTGAAGAGGATTTTCGTATATCTCAAAGGAAAAAAAGAGTTTGGATTATGGTATCCAAAAGGAAAGGATCTACGAGAACATGTTGTAGAGAAGAACATTAGAGTTGAATATGTGGGAACACAAAAACAAGTGGCATACATCTTTACAAAACCGCTTCCACGAGAAGCCCTTGAGTATCTTCGCCAAAGAGTAGGAGTAATGTCTACTCCAAAATGAATTCTTTTGAATGCTTATCTTATATGTCTTAGATGTACACAAGGAAGCACCATAAATAGGACAAAGGGGAGAGATTTATCAGATGCAAAGGTAAATGATTGGAGAGAGAGCATAGAGGCATGTTTCTAAGGGGAGCGATTGTCACAAGGGATGAATGAGTGATATGACTTCAGAGTGATACCCTTTGTCAAAGGGGGAGATATTATTCATATGAAGGGAAAGAGAGTAATCATAGGATTATAAAAACAAAGAAAAATCAAAGGCATGTAGACAGGGGGAGAAACCCCAAGGAGAGTTCATTCAGGGGGAGCATCCCCAAAGGGAGATACCCTTTGCCATTGATGTCAAAGGGGGAGAGATAGAAAAATTGATAAACAGTATAAGCATGAATGTTATCATGACTAAGTGTTTCCATCAATGTTGGTGTTGCCATCAATGCCAAAGGGGGATATTGTCAAACAATTGGCTTAGGTTGATGGATAGTTGGTATGGATTGTTGGTTGTCATTGATGTCAACTATTGGCGAGTGACATTTTAGATTGATGTCAACCCTTGGAGAAAGTCCGCTAGCGAATTTCGGTAGAAAAAAGGTTTGGGTAATGGACCCAAGGTTGTTTCATGTATAATGGTACGAGTTTTGATATATTTGAAGGTAATACTATTCTATATAGATAGTACATGTCATTCCATTTCTGGTGGTATGTGAAACGTTACATAACTCCTCACGGTTAGAGAGTTATGGCCATGAAAAGTTCGAGAACCCAGGTTTGGGTAATGGACCCAAGATGGTTTGATGGATAATGGTATGAGTTTTGATATTTTTGAAGGCAAAACTATTCTATATGGATAGTACATGTCATTCCATTTCTGGTGGTATGTGAAACGTCACATAACTCCTCACGGTTTGAGAGTTATGGCCTTACGAAGTTGGTGGTATGTGGGAACGTCACATTAACTCCTCACCTGCTTGAGAGTTATGCCCTATCATTGGGGACCTCACATGTTGGCTTGAAGCCCCAAAAGGTCAAAGAAGTCAAAGATCTTGCAAAGAAGAAATTATTATTTAAATGATAAAGTAAAAGTGAAAAATTAATAAGGATTATTTAAATAATAAAAGGAAGTGGGACAAAATCAAAGAAGATTATTTAAATGAGGAAAGAGGTGATAAAGTCAAGGAGGAATATTTAAAATGATAAAGTAATGGAGAAATTTTAATTATGGAAAGTGGTTATAAGTTGGTTAACCCTAAAATGAGAAAAATAGGTTAAGGACCTATAAATGGGTTAGCTAAGGGATCTAGAAATGGGTTAAGGACCTAGAAAATGGGTTAAGTGACCTAGAAAATGCTTTCAAGGAAGATATTTGAGAGTATAACAGCAAGGCTCTCTCATTTTACATCACACTTGAGTATCATTGAATATATATAGGTGACAGAGGTAACCAAATTATATCTAATCCAAATTTTAGAGGGAAGAAGTAAGAAGAGACGCACCCTTCAAAATTCAAGGAGTGATAAATTCTTTGATGGTGCTTCTGCTGCATGCTATTTCATACGTCGTCCTAATAACTGTTTTGTAGAACGATTCAGACCGTGAAATTGATAAAGGGCCATCGAGAAAACATATTCAAGTATCTGAGGTAAAAAAATTTAGATTGTGGTTCAATTTATTTTTGGAGTTACACCAAGTGAAAATAGGGTTTGTATTACCTCAAACTAGTCTAAAACAAGTAAGCTCGGTAAAATGTCATAAATTCTTCATAAATGATCAAAATTCAGTAAGACCAAATGTCTTGGTTAGAGTAATATCTATATTATTCTATGTAACATTTTCAGATCCACTCAACACATATTTTATGCGGGGAACTCTACAAGGTTTCTATCTAGAATAAGCCATAATTCAACAAGGTATGCCATATTTGCTATAAATCCTTTCCTAAAGGTTCCTAGTAGTGAAACCTAGAGGAATTATTATAAAACACACTGGAAGAACATTGTGTACCATTTTCAGATCTTTATTCATTTCAGCTACATAGTTATGATTATTTCAAGTTGGTTAAGTGACTCATCCAAACTAGTCATGTGAGACCCAATAAAATTTTGATGAAAAATGCTAGTCTCTTTGTTGTTAAAGTTAAGGAAATTTTTCAGGTATGTGATCATATACAATGTGTCTATTACAGAGTTACAAATCAGATTTGGATGATGAAATTGATGAGGATTTGCTGAGGTACATGTTGGGTACATGGTTGAGACAAGTAGCTGATGAGTTTGTACATAAATGAGGTGTATAGTGGATGATGTTGGTACATCTTGATGAGTCATATTTATGAGTAGTTGATACATGATTGGTACATACTAGGTACATGGTTGGAGGCACTGTTTTAGTATTGTTGACACATGGTTTATGGATGATGTAGCATACTTGTATTATTAGAAGAACATATTGATCTTGGTGATGATTATGAGTTGTTGTGTTATGCAACATTCTTGGTTGATGCACATATTTAAGAGTTTTCTTAGTGATTGAAATTGGTGAATATCTGATTTGGTTGATAAGATTGATGAGACATGTTCTGTGATAGGTTGCTTGGACAAGTTATTGTGACAAGTTATTTGGTACGTGTTTGGTGCATGGTTGATGCACTTGTTCATGGTACCGTGTTGGTGCATGGTTGATTCACTCTTTTATGATACTGTGCTAATTATAGGCTGTTTGCGCTTACGTTGGTATGGTTGGAAGCACTTGTTTATGGTACAAGCTGGATACAAGTTGAGGTACGTGTTGGTATGGTTGATGCACTGTTTATGGTACATTAAGATTGCAGGTTGATTGGCAATGTGGTTACAACAATATATATCACAATAATAGTGATAGGGTTCCATCATTCTATTTATAGATCAATGTGGTTGGCTGGGGAAAGGATAGGTGGTTGTAGCCTGAGAACATAGGGTTGTAGCCTCCTCCTGGTTGTAGCTAGAGAATAGAGTTGGAGCCCTTAGTTGTAGACTAATAAACTGTGGGTCGGGAGCCTTCCAAATAAAATTGAAAAAAGAAGCTAGTGCTTCCAATGAATGTAATATTCAATACATATAAGAAAAAAACATTCCATGGTTTTCTCAATTCTTTGGTTTCCATGTAAAAAATGGTGTACCGTATGTATGATTGCTAATTTGTTCATTGCTTATTTACTCGTTGTTATTGGATGATAATGATACATTGATATAACAATTTGATTATATGGTTAAAAAGGACAAATTTATTACTGATTCACCCCTCTCAAGAATTCAACAATTGGTATCATAAATGGTTCCTTCTCGTGAAATATTTTAACCAATCGAAGGATATCATGGGTTATTCTTGAGAATTGGAGTACCAATGTTTAATGGTCAATGGTTTTAAGTATGAGATGGGTGAAGAAAGACAGAAGTATTTTTACAGTAAGGCAAAATTATATGGCTAATGTTGTTACAGGATATGATAGCTCAAAAAAGGAAAAGACTACAACCAAGAATGAATTGAGGAAGAATAACAGAATAGCAATGGATTTCATCTCAAAGGATTTCCTAATCCGTAAGAGAAAAGGTTATTAAATGTTCATCAACAAAAGAAATTTGGGATAGTTACATGACATATATTATTCACCCATCATAGATTCAGAAAATGTCAAAGAAGATGTAGATATAAATCAATAAGAATTATGTTCACCATGTCAAGTAGATTCACAAGATGAAGAGTACATAATCACTAGAGGTTTTTTTTTTTTTTTTTGTTTTGTTTTAATTGTGAAAAATGTGGATATATTGAAATAGAATTCCATGAAGGAAATGAGATAGAAAAAATAATTGAAAGGAAGACAATTATGAAAATAATTGATTAGTGCTTATATGAACTATGAGAAGAAAACAATTCAATCAAGAAAGAATTGTTGAAAAAAAAGGAAAGTTTTCACATTTTGAAGAAACCAAACGTGTCATCGAGAACTTAAGAAATCATATAGAAGAATCCAGAAAGATCAAGAAAATCTTGAATATAAAAAATAGTGTTTGGAAACCAACGTAGCAACACAAAAGGAAGAAGGTAAATGAGAGAAGATATTGGCGCATCATCTTAATGAAAGAACTAATAATCTAAACCATCTTGAGGCGTAGAAGCCTGTCAAGAAGAGAAAGGACTTGAAGAAGAAATAATCACATTAAAAATTCAACTGAAGAAGTGAAAAGAACAAAAGAAGTCAGCGAAGTCTAGGATAATGAAGAAAGAAGAAGAGGTTGAGAAGATTGAAGAAGAAGTTGTCACATCATGGCTAGAATCGTCAAGCTCAATAAGAACGCTGAAGAGACAAAACATCTACATCAATTATAGAGAATGAAGAGAAGCACTCTAGGTTGCTAGAAAAGAAGAATGAAGAAAACATGAGTTATGTATACTCAAAGTAAGGAATCATGGTCAACCAAAAATCTAAGAAATAACTGAAGATACATCTTCAAGAATACCATCCATGTTCAAGCCATAAAGAAGCTTCAATCATGATCATGATCAAGAAAAGAAAAATTCAAGACTACACTATAAAGAAAATCATTCACTCCCCGTGTATGCAAATTTATTTTATGGTCATTGCTTTTATTGTACTAAATTTGGATCCTAAGGTTGCGATTGCAGGATTATGTAAAATAAAATGTTCAAGCAAGAAGTGCTCTATGGTTGAACGTAACAATGAGTGTTACAAATGTCACAACTATGGACACATAGCTAGTGATTGTAAAAGCATGATCGATAATTCCATGAAAGAGAATAATCGATATCAGATATAAGAAAAGTATGGATAAGAAAAACATGAAGAACAAGTGAAAAAAGACCATAAAAATTCCAGATATCGTAAGATTGACAATAAAACTAGATGAAGAAAATTCTACGAGAAAATAAATATGCTAGATACATAAAGGTTTGAAAAAACTCCAAAGAAAGGGAAGGACAGTAAATAACGAATGTGTTCAAGAGAAAATTTCTCGTGCATTGTAATGAAAAGATGAATACATATATAGAAAGAAAGAAGTCGAGCTCAAAGAGATAATGAATCTAACACTGAAGATGATGATGAATCTACCAATGAAGATGATGATGAATACACATCGAAGGATTTTTCACCATCCGAATTTAGAGACTTCAAAGTAATATGAATATTAGATAGGGGAGTCTATGTGATAGCTGTGATAGACCAAAGAACCATCCTTCCCGAGCATATTACGAAGTTTGAGGTAACATCGCATTCAGAGCAATCAGCTAGTAGAAGTACAATGATAGATTAATCAATACTCATGATAGTATAGTGATAAATGGGTTAGCATTATGGACGTTTCAGTAACAAGTAGAGTATTTGATAGTATGGATAGAGATGGATTCATAAGAACACTTAGGAAGTTTGATAGATATGACAGTGGATGAGAGAATGTATTCATATATTGGTTTAGAGATTGGTTCAGAGGCTAAAGGACACATCATAATGGATGATAATTACCCAAATGCCTCTAACAATGCTAATGGATTCCAAATTGAGATATTTTTTGGAAACATGTAATGAATACGTCAGTTCACATTCAAAACCAGGTAATGCTCAACAACATCAAACTTCCTACAAACTATGTAAAGGAAGTGTAGACAACAACCCCTACATCAAGGTAACTCCGCTGACATTTTATTAATTGAAATTTATGTTGATGATATGAGCCTTGAAGCACTAATGACAGGTTAAACAAGAATTTGCAAAGGATATGCTGAATTAATTTGAAATGTCATTACTTGATAACTATCCTCTTTGGTCTTTAGATATGTCAAAGAAAACTGAATTTTTATTTCAAACTAAGTATATCAGAGAAATTCTAAAGAGGTTCTGAACAACACAGAACTACTTATTCACTCCTATGCAAACCACTGCAAGTTGAGAAAATATGTGATGATTCAAAGTCTACAAACCAGAGGAAATATTACGTCAATGATTGATAGTTTACTATATGTGACAACATCTAGACTGATGTAATGCAAAGTATTGACAGTGCTAATGAGATTGTGCAACACCAAGAAATCACATGTATTAGTAGTGAAGAGGATTTTCAAATATCTCAAAGGAACATAAGAGTTTGGATTATGGTATCCAAAAGGAAATGATATATCACTTATTGCCTACATACAGATGCATATTAGGCGTGTTTCATTGATGATTTTAATGGCACCAAAGGGATAACGCTTTACTGAAGAGCGGTTACATCTTGGATAATCAAGAAACAATCATCAATATCCTTATCTAGAGCCGAGGCATAATATATTAAAACAACAACATGTTGTACACAAATTCTATGGATGAAAAAAACTTTAAAAATATACGTGCTGAGGTATGATGAGCCCATTCCAATCTATTGTGATAATACAACACCATCAGTATCTCAAAAATCCTGATGCACTTACATCTAATCAAATTCCCATCAAGTATCACTTTAGGCCGTGAACATGCTGCGTGAGAAGGAACATCATAGTTGAATATGTGGAACAAAAGAACAAGGGTTGGCAGACATCTTAAAAAACCATTCCATGGAATCCCTCGGTATCTTTTCCAGAGACTTGTAGTATTTTATACTCCAAAATGAATACTTTGAATGCTATATTATATGTCTTAGATGTGTACACAAGGAAGCAACATAAATAGGACAAAGAGGGAGAGATTTATTAGATGCAAAGGTAAATTCCTGGAGAAAGAATAGGATGTGTTTTAAAGGAGGATGGTCACAAGTGGGGAAGAAATACATATGACTGTGAGTGATAAATTCTTGTCGCTGGGTAGGATGTCATTCATATGAACAGAAATAGAGTAATCATAGGATTATAAACAGTATACCAGCAGCACGAGACTGTGGGGAGCAACCCCAAGGAAGTTCATTCAAGGGGAGTAGCCCCAGATGAAAATTTCGCTCGCTGATGTCATGGGGAGGAGAAGTTCATTTATGAGTAGTATAAGCATGAATGCTATCAATAATAAGTGTTTCCATCAATTTTTCCACGCTTTCTTTGAACTCTTGTCTTGTTTGAAGAATTGACTTTGAGATTAGGTTTGGATCTTCTACTTCAATGGTGATGCCCACAAGATCTAATATAGTCAATTTAGAATAAGATTCAATATTTTTGTATGTTAAGTCATTGAGTTAATTCGATAACGCCCTTAACACATTAATTTTGAATACAACATGCCTTTAGTTGTTTTATACAAGATTGAAAAGGTAAGTATTCTTGTTTTCTTTTATATTCATTCATTGCTGAGACCTTCATAATGAATGTGGCAAGCCCATCCTTGAAAAATCCTTCATAATTTTCAATGCCATCTTTCAAATATTCTTTGGTATTTTGAATCTGAAACCAATATAAACAAAGCTACTTGATAGCTCCCATGTATTTAAAATAAGAGACATTATTTTCTTAATATTTTGTACAGCATAATGTCTAGTTGCAACAAGTAAGCTTGAAGTCCCTTTTAATACTATACTTGACTCTGGATTTTTCTCAAAATTCCTACCAGGTTGAACTGTTGCAACAAGGGTGGCTAATATTGGTGGAGGCATTAAAGTATACTCTAATTCATGTATCCTTTATTTAAGTGTGACATTCTCAACTTCCATATCATCTATTGAAACATCCGGAGCACCATGTATGTTGATATTAGGTAGCTATGGAGTGTATTAACCTCCATGTGTAACTTCTTTGACCAGAATAGAATATTCCGTGGCCAAATAAACCTAAATGGATGTGTAAAACCCTATAAGACAAGCTTCCACTCCAAGAAATAATTATTAAAGTATTATCTACTAGAAGATGTCAACTAGACATGTGGGACAAGAACCATTATAAATAGGAGGTGCTTGAGCTCATTTTTAGATACTCACTTCACTCACTCTCTAAAGTATAGCACAAGTTTGGAGATGCCACAGCCAAAGAAAGGAAGGTGCATCTTCCAAGTGATTTTGTCTCTCTCTCTAACACTATTGCCTAAGATATGCCTCCTACCTTCTAGTATCTATTGATGGTATTCTTGGTGACATATTGGAGTATATTGGTGGTATTATTGGTGATATTCTTGCTAACTATGGTGCAAGTATGAAAGAGTAGTGCGGTTGCAGTTGTTGTTGTTGTGTATGGTACTTTTTTTGTTGATATGGAGACTCTCTCTTGTGGGCTACCCTTGTTGAAGGAGCGCTCTACTTGTCTTAAGTCATTGCTACAGTTAGCAGGTAGGGTTTATCTGTTGGTTATAATGCTTCTTCCAAAATCATTCTATCTAGCAAAGGTTAAGGTGCTTGGGGTGGTCAGATGCCTAAGTGTGGTTGGGTGGTACTAGTGATATTGTCTATGGTTAAAATGAGCACATCAAATTTTTTAACAAGTTGTGGGCCCACACTACCTTATTAACACTCTAACCGCTAGAAGGAAGTTTGGATAGTTTCTTGTCAAGCTTGTTGTAGCAATCAGCCATAGCTGCAACTAGGGTTTCCAATTTCGCAAAAGAAACAACAAACCCTAACCTAATTTTTTGGGAAAATCTGAAACATTGGGGAAAATTTATAGACATTCTAGTGCACCCTAGCCTAGCTCACTTTGGTGCCCTCAACCACCAAAAATGTCAAGGTTGAATTCGTTGGTCAAATTCAAATTTTGACTTGTCAAAGTCAAAGTCAAAATCAATCATGATTTCCTCCATGAAATCAGAGAACAAGCTAGATGGGGCTTCTAATTTTAGAGCATGGAAGAAAATGATTTACCCTTTCCAAGAATAAATTCCTATATATTTTGAAAGGAAAGATCATGGAACCATAGTTTGAAGCAGGAAAAGAGAAGGAACCTCAGAATGTTGCAACAATGGAGAATTTCAAGGAAAATGACATCAATTCCATGAGTATCATTGTGGAATCCGTCAAAGATCACTTGATACCCTACATATCCAATCTTGACTCATCCAAGAAGATGTATGATTTCCTAACTAACCTTTTTTCATTCAGAAATATTGGACAAGTGACGATTTTGAAGAATGAGCTTCGTGACACAAAGAAGACTAAGGATGACACTGTAGCCTCATACTTTGTGAGGATTTCTCAGTTGAGAGATCAACTAAAATATATTGAAGAAGTTATTCTAGAAAAGGAACTTTTGAATATTGCAATTAATGGTATTTCTAGATCACGGGATGCATTTTCTACAAGCATGAACACAAGAAAGGAGTTTCCCACGTTTGAAGAACTTTGGACCTGTTGTGCACAAGAAGAGACAAGGATCAACTCAAAGGGAATATCTCAAAAGGAGGAGGATTCTCAAGCCTATGCAAAAAATTTCAAGAGACATGAATACATATGACATGTGATCGTGAAAAAATCTCAAGCACGAATGAAAAGAAAATCTCTCTGCATAGAGTGGAACTTGGAGACAAGAACTCTTATGCGGTCAAGGGAATTGGAAAAGCCTCTATCGAATTGGAATCAAGTAATAATGTTCATATTAGCAACATTTTGTATGTGCCTATTTTGAAAAATAATTTAGTATCTATTTCTTGTTTAGAATACAAAGGATATATAATATCCTTTGTCGATGGAAAAGTACTCGTATGGTCTAAATATTCAAAAATAGAAGATGCTATAATTATTGGTATTCACAAAGGAAGATTGTATAAACTTCTAGGTCAAGATGCTCAAGATCTCGTACTTGATGAACTCAATCCTAGTGAGTTATGACATAGAAGGTATACTCACCTTCATTATCAAGAATTTCCATCTCTAAAGAAGATGGTTGTAGGCATACCAGAACCACAATCACTACACAGAGGTGTTTGCAGAGGATGTACACTTGGGAAAGAAGCCATTCCCAAGAAGTGAGAATATATCCAAGGAGATATTGTATTTGATACCCTTAGATGTAGTAGAAGGCTCTCTCTATTATGTAACATTCATCGATGACTTCTCACGAAAAACCTAGATGCACTTGTTGAAGACAAAGAATGAAGTATTTAGCAAATTCCAAGAATTCAAAACTGAAGTGGAAAACCTGACAGACAAGAAGATCAAGATACTAATATATAAGAATGGAGGAGAATAGACCTCCAAGGAGATCGTTTCCTTTTGAAAAACATATGGGATTAGGAGGGATCTAATTTTCCAACATAATCCTTAACAGAATGGTGGGGCGGAAAGAAAGAATCGATCCATTGAAGAATCTGTTAAGGAAATGATGAATGACCATAATCTATCCATGTTTCTATGGGGATCAGAAGAAGCTATGACAACCGTATATGTTCATAATATAAGTCCTCATCATATATTGAAGAACATGATTCTAGAAGAAGCTTTCTTCAGAAAGAATCCAAGTGTTGAACACTTGAGGATCTTTGGCTATAAGTCAAGAAGAAAGAATGGAAGGAAGCTATGATGGAAGAATATCAATCCATCAGGAAAAAATGATGTATGGGAAATTGTTCCTAGACTTGGAGGAAAGTCTGTAGTCACTTCAAAATGGGTTTACAATATAAAGCATGTAGAATATGGGAGTATCGATAAATACAAGGAAAGATTCGTAGCTAGAGGGTTCTCCCAACACGAGGGAGAAGACTACGATGAGAAATTTGTTCCAGTTGACAGATACACCTCTATTAGAGCCATCATATCTCTTGCAACATCCATGGGTTGGAGTTTACATCAGATGGATGTAAAGACCGCTTTTCTCAATGGAGTAATTGAGGAATAAGTATACATAGAGAAACCTAAAGGTTTTGAGGTACATCCGAGAGAAACCCATGTATGCAGATTAAATAAGGCCTTGTATGGACTCAAGCAAGCTCCAAGAGCTTGGTATGCACGAATTGACAGTTACTTAACGAGACTTAGATTTTCCAAGAGCTATGCTGATCCAAACCTTTATTACAAGGTTGTGAATGATGCACCTATGATCCTACTACTATATGTTATCCTTTGAATTTGATATGAAGGATCTTGGTCTCATGCATTATTATTTGGGACTAGAAGTATGACATAAGCATGGTGAAATATTCTTGGGGCAAGGGAAGTATGTTGTAAAGATCCTTCAGAATTTTGGGATGATGGATTGCAAATCTATGGAAAATCCCATGGTGACATATTTGAAGAAGCTGAGAGACTCTAATTATGATCCCATAGACCAAACATTTTCTTTGTATGAACAAGTTGAGCAACTTCCAGGTGGAACCTAGACATGGGAATTAGATAGTTGCAAAGCACATTTCAAGATATATTTGTGGGATGCTAAATTATGGTTTGGGCTATGCCTCAAAAAGTGACATGCAACTGTATGAATTTGATTGGGTAGGGAGTTTAGATGACATAAATAGTACTTTTGGTATATTTTTCATTTTGGGATCTACTATGATATCATGGGATAACAGGAAACAAAATTCCGTTGCACTCAACACTGTAGAAACATAGTATATTACAACTTGTGATGCTTGTACATAAGTAGTATGGCTCTGTAAGATGATTTATGGACTATTTGATCAGGTGTTGGATTCAACTATGATATATTGTGATAATAATAGCTGTGTGAAGATTTTGGAGAACCCTGTGTTCTATGACAGGTCAAATCACATTGATATCAAGTACACTTTTATCTGTGATAAATTCCAGAAGGGAGAAGTGATTCTCTAGTACATCTCCACCGGTGATCAGACAAAAGATATTTTGACAAAACCTCTGTCCAAGACAAAGTTTGCATACTTGAGGGACAAGAAAGGAATTGTGGAGATACCCTCTTTTGGTTGAAAAGGATAAGATAACTTCCTCAGTTGGGAGGGAGTGATGATATATGGAATCATGGATAATCAATATGCCAATGGACAAACATTCTCCAGGTGGAGAATGGTCCAGACAGAACATATTTCTGATGTACCATGGATAACTATTCTCCTTGGGCATTGCCCGAACATGTAGAATGGTCTAGGACAACTATTTTGCTGAGGATTTTCCCAGACAAGTAGAATGGTTCATCTTCTTGAGTATCAGACAAAAGATATTTTANNNTTTTTTTTTCCTTGAGTTCACAGTAGTTTCCAGAGGGGAGAAAATGGTCTAGGATAGTCAGTTCACATTAGTGACCAGAGTGGGAAGAATGGTCCTTGTATCCCATGGTGTGGATTTCAGCATCTATTGGGACAATCATTCTTCCTGTGTCATAGGAAGTGACCAGGATAGGAAGAATGGTCCCTACATCATTCTGTTGAGTGAGTGACTTATGCGAGACATTTTTTTGATTTCTTTAAGTCCAACACATGACTTATTCAACATCATGCCCGATTATGTATATAGATTATGACCTCGAGAGATGATGCAAGTGATGATATATTTTGATTCCAGGATTCTACTAGTTTATATTGATAATGATGACGATGCTTGTGACTTGATCTACCTGATCATGAGATAGCTTATGTGGCTATGATGATGCTACTTGTAGAATGGTCTGCAAGACTATGTGAGTCTTTCCCATACCATGTGAAATGGATCGATGTGTTTGAGATCATTATAGTTAGTACCTCCCTATATAGGAGGGAGTGCTAATATTATGGTAGTTGCAGGAGGTATTAACCTCCATGTGTAACCTTTAACTAGAAAAGAATATTCTAGAATCCATAGAAATTCTAAATGGATGTGTAAAAACCCTAGAAGACAAGTCAACTTAGTAAAATAATTAATATTAAAGTATTAGCTTCTAGAAGGACAAGTCGACCCAAACAAGTGACAAGAACCACAATAAATAGGAGGCGTTTGAGCTCATTTGTACATACTCACTTCACTCTCTCTTTCATAAAATTATAGTGCAAGTTTGGAGTTTCATTTGTAAGAAAGGAAGGTGCATCTTCTAGGGTGATTCTTGGTCTCTCTCCCTAGCACTATCTAGCCTAAGATATGCACCCTACCTTCTAGTATCTCTTGATGGTATTCTTGGTGACATCTTGGAGTATATTGGTGGATTTCTTGAAGGTGAAAATTTGGGGAATAAGTGCAACTGCAACTACTGTAGTTGAGCAGTATTCTTGTTCTATGGTTGTGGGGACTATCTCTCTTATGCACTACCCTTGGAGAAGGTGCGCTCTCCTTGTCTTGTGTGGGATGGTGTTTTCTGGTTCCATCTCGTGCTAGCGTTGCAACTAGGGTTAATATATTGGTTCTAGTGTGGATTTCCAGAATAATTCTATCTAGCAAAGGTTAAGGTGCTCGAGGGTGGCTACGTGCCTCTGGTTGGGTGACAATAATGATATTGTCTATGGTTAAAATGAGCACATCAAATATGTTAACATTGTAACCTTATGAATATTAGAGATTCCAGATGGAATCATGTTATTAAGGTTAAATGTAGAAAAATATTTTCGCTTTTTATTTTTTGAAAGGGTTCTTTCAAAAATCAATTTTCTTTAGTATTTATCATAAAGCGTTATGTATGGAAAATACTCTTCTTTTGAAAACTCTTCATCTTGCATAGAGATTTCATCCACATGTTGTATATTTTCCTGTACTCGTTCTTCATCATCATGGAATTGGATATTTTCTATATCAACTTCTAAATCCATGTCTTCGATATGGATCTCTCTCTCATGTATGTGCTCTTCAATTTCTTGCTGAGAATTAGTCCACTTTCTTTTTACATGCAATTTATGATATTTTTCCAATTTTCTTTGAGGAGGGTTTTTATCATCTCCATCATCTGAATTATTCATTGAATACTTTTTCTGCTAAGATGTTGTAGAATGATAGTTCTTTTTGGATAGGGTGCTCTTTTTGGAAATAATAGGAGACTAAACATTCTTTGCATTAGAGAGTTTTCCTTTCTTCTTATACTAATATGTGGTACTTATGATGGTTTCAATATCAACTGCTTTCCTTTCAATACATTTCACTGAAGGATCATGGATGTCTCCTTCTTCTTCTCCAAATATAAAAGTATTAATAAGTGTATTATTGAATCCAATTGATACGATGTGATCATGAAAATGATGATTAGGGTCAAAATCCTTAATACATGTTGCAAATTTCATGTTATATTGATAAAATTGTATAACATATTCATCAATTTTAGCAGTTCCTCATAAATATTTCCCCGACCTTCCAAGGTAGCGGGATAAACTGTTTCTTCTTTTTATCATAGAATAAATTCAACCAATACTTGTATTTCCGTGCCACTTCAACAATGAATAATCTGTATGGAACATAGAAAGGAAGATAAAGCGATTTTTCATGAGAGAAATAAATCCCTATAATATTGTATTTTTCCATTTCTTCTACAATCCCCTTCTTATCTAGAAAAGTTAATGCTTCCTGTGACAGTCTGGATGTGTTTTCTCTAAAGACCAACTTCTTAAAGATAGTCACAAATTCATTATATACTTCATAAAAGTAGTGAGTGATATTTTTCCTCCACATGGCTTGATACCATATGGTGACCAAAACAACATTACAATTTATCATTTTCCCTATGTTCAATTGCTTGAAGATATGACATTAAGTAATAAATAATATCAAGTAGGAGGCCATGTAAAACTTCTTAGTGTCTTTAAAATTTGACGGTTATGAAGAAATTTCAGTAGAGATAATTTTCCCCCCATAAAAAATCGCTTGTTCTTGAATTGTAAAATATAAGATATAAAGAGCCAATTAAGGAATGGTTTCCATAGACTCTTGTCCCATAATTCTAGTAAAAATCCATGCTACCTCTTGGTATGTATTTTTCAATGAACTAACATGAATCGTGGATATATCCTTTGGAATTGCTGAAGGATCTTCTAAGTATTCTTGCAGAAGATCTAATGTGTTGTTCTTATCCTTAAGGAAAATTCTAGCTTCGTCTCCTTTGAATGTGATAGTCGACTCTGGTAATTTTAGCATATTCCTAAAAGTTGAAGGTGCAAAAGAGATATGGGATCCGCTATGTAGTAGAATTGCCCTTCGATTTTGAATAAACTTGTCTACCCACCAGGAGACTATGTCTTTGCAATCAAAAAATTCGGGAACACATCTAGCTAGAGAAACACCTGATGTATAAGTCTTATTTTCATTCCTTTATTGTAAAGGAAATGTTGTGAAATACTAGTAAAATCTTGACCAGTGAAAACATTCAAGTTTAGGTTGATTTGCAATAGAGCCATTCAAGCATCCAACTGATCCGTGGGATGAGCTCTAGAACTATTGAACATGTTGAGGCTTGTACCAATGAGTCAGGGGTACTCTCAATGTGTACTGGAGAAAAAATGAACCAGGTGTGCTGAAAATATGATTGCATTGCTTCTCTAACGATGATTTTGAACCATGATTCAATGAAATCAATTCTTGGATGCTCAAGGATACTATTGTATTTGATTGAATGAGGAGTTTCCAATGTAAGAATACTTTCATCTTTCTCCTCATCACTTTCAACATCCAATATTCTTGATTCATCAACAATGTCTTGAAAATATTCTTCCTTCATGTGATGGAAATCTTGCTCATCATTATTCTTAAGATTCATTTCTTCCACCAGTTATTCTTGCAACCAATGTTATTCTGGATTTTCATCATCTATTGGAAGGTTGAAATATTCTTGTGCATTTGGTGGAGGCTCCTTGATTTCATTCTCATTTTTTTTTTCTTAAAAGATCTTCATATGGAGTAATATATAAAAGGATGAAATCTTCATTATCTTGTGTCCATATGGGAGAGGGTGGGTGGGGAATTTTTTACGCAAATAAACTTTATAACACATCCCAACTAGTAATGGTCCCTAACAGTGGTGAATGGAACCATTCAAGTGCATCCCTTCATAGAGTTTGTAAAAATATTCGACATGTAATGTTGTCTTCAGTGACATCAAAATTTCACATGCACATTGAAATATAAATAAATGTTTCTCTACATATTCCAAAGTATTCCAAAAGAATGTAGAATTTTTTTCCATAGGGATGTTGGGCATCTGAAAATATCTTGGTGAAGAGGGTAAATGAGCATCATGATATGAAAGAAACTCCTTAGAGGAGTCATAATATAATTCTTCTTGAAATTATTGAATCCTTTCAATGGAATTACCTGGGATTTTAAAATTTCTTTCAATGGAATCACCATGGAGTTCATTATCCCAAATTTTTTGTGCTTCTTGACTCTTTTTGATGTCATCTAAAAATCTATGAACAATATTTTTATAAACCCAGTGCATCTAGAGTGTTGACCCTCGACCAATGTTTGAGGAAACATTGGTCAAGTTTGACCACCTTTTTGGACTTCAACATGCTGGTCGAAG
Organism: Picea sitchensis; assembly: GCA_010110895.2. Lineage (NCBI taxonomy): Eukaryota > Viridiplantae > Streptophyta > Pinopsida > Pinales > Pinaceae > Picea > Picea sitchensis. The sequence continues at coordinate 46,500 of SNQJ01S0027788.1, forward strand.
ATGGAGCGCCCATGCAGAGCTGAGATCGCAGGATCTCACTTATTTTGCGGGCTTGTGGACCCAACAAGGGGTTCATTAGGGTTTATGTAATGAGTTATAGGATGCCATCTCATGGGTTTATCCATGCTTAGGCCTTTTTGTAAATGTATAAATAACTAAATATTGTAAGGTAGAAGTATCCTAGTGGAGCTAAGTGCTAAGTATGTAGCTAAGTGAAAGAGGCAAGTAATTATGAGTTTCTTTGTGAAAAAAAAAATGTATGTAAGGCTATGTGCTTAATAGAGGAGTTGGCTCTGTGCCTTGACTTGATTTTGGGAAGGTGGATTTGGTGCACAATACACATATCACCTATCCCGTGTGAAGCTTGGCTCTGTGGCTTAGTGCACATGAGCGGATGAATGTAAGATATTGGAGCCTAATAAAGAAGAATAAGTCGTTGGTGGACGTAGCCCCACACTGCGATGAACCATCCAAATCTTGTGTTTGCTTTGTGCTATGATTCTTATGCTTTGAATCTTCTTAGTGCATTAAGTGTTATGAATGATAGATGGATCTATGAGTGCTTAGTGCTTTATTGATGATTAAATGAATGCTAGATTTGATTAAGTGCTATGTGATGGATGGTTAGAATGCTTGATCTTTAGTATTAATGCGCCAAACTTTACTTAGGGTTTGATCTGCGATGTGAATACGATTAATATATTAATGCATGTTGTTCCTAAGTACTTTTGCGAAGTGTTATAATCACAGATTCGTTTCCTAGCTTGGTTACAGACACATAAGTCCTGTAAACTCCCCTACCTCTACCTTGGGTGAGACTTTGTCTGCTTCGTAGGTGATGCCGAAAGGGCTGGTAGTTAGGGTTTTGTTGGTGCATTGTTGAAGCATTGAACCCTGGGTATTCCCCTGTGCCAACAAATGGTTTCGTTGCCGGGGCCTGAAACTGTGATTGCTAGGGACTAAAGTAAATAAAATAGAAGCTCTGTGCGTAGATTTTCTATTGTAGTGCACAGTATTCTACTTGACTTGCGAAGCTCTGTGCTAAGAAAGAAAACCCCATTTAAAGAAAAGAGGTAAGATCTTGAAAGAGGTAAAGCTTTGTGCTTTGATAAGAATAAGATAAGTGGAAATTTTTGTTTCGAAAGCATGAATCTAGGTATGTTTGATAGATTCTGTCCTAGTCTGGAAGCTAGGACATAGTTAAAAGAAAGATTTAATCTGAATAAATTTGATAGAAATAGAGAAATATATGTTATTCCTATGCATAGAAATAATTTTTGGACTAATAATTGGATGCAGGAACTTAGAAAGAAATTTTGTAGATTGCAGGTCTAGCACTGTGATCCTAGTGCACAGTACAAAAGAAGTTGGGGAACATACAAGAGAAAAAGAGGATTGACACTATCTTATAACTGCAGAATACCGAGACATCTTGTTAAGGAATGCCCTGGTGTAGGTCCTATTTGTCTTTATTGTAAAATTGTTGGTCATGAAGTTGAGGATTTCTGCAAGATACCAGATATATAAAATATGCAGAACAGAAACGAAATGCTAGAAATAACAGAATAACAGTAAAATATCCAGCATAATCTTCGCAATACACAGAAATGATATACGAAATAGCAACAGAAATA
>SNQJ01S0027788.1:61991-74084 GCA_010110895.2 Picea sitchensis
AACTTACTTCCATCTTCCATCCCTATCCTTCCTCTGATGGACTATCTTGGAGCATCAACTAAATTGATTTAACTCCAAATAGAACTCATAAGCAGAAGTGTCAACTCTCTTGACCTAGCTTCCTCAATAGGAAATTGACAGTCATCATCACATGTCTAGGGGAGCGTGAGCTAACACCATCCTCCCATGACTCCAGGTTTTAGAGGATACACGATTGGAAATTTCTCCACCCCTCCTAATAGGACTAGGGTCCACACCCTACCATGGAATATATAGTGGCGCTGTGTTGTTGAGAATTTTTTCATCATATATTCAATTTTGTTCGATAACACATGTATTCCAACAGAGGACAAACACCTTTAGTAACCACTCACATAACCAGATCAAATATTAACACACCGATGTTTTGACGTGGTAAAACCCCTACGGGGAATATCCACGACCCCAACCAACGCGACCACTTGGAGTAGTTTATTAATGCAAAATAAAAAGATTACAGAGATATTTTACAAGAGATTTTCTCACAATCGATCATCGGAAAATGACCCTCCATTCTCTTTAAACAGAGATCATGGACCAATCGAGTGCTAAGCCATAGATCAATGGTCATTAAGATCGAGGAGAGTATGAACCATCAGATCACTCTATGTCGGGAGCATATCGTGACCATCAGATTTACTAACTACAAATGCATACTAATGCATACTAAAGAAACACACTAAGAAACACACTTTTACCTAATGACACATTAGACCAAATAGATCTTAACTAACTCCTAAGTGTCTAAATATCCTAACATCCCCCCTTAAGAACAACTTGGAATAGGATTGAAGGATTTACAATTTTGACACAATAGGATAAGGAAGGAGGCATTAGAGCCTATCCCCCCCTTAATGACAACTTCCTGAACTCCTAACATAGATTGAAGTTTGGAAAAATTTTCTTCTGTAAGAGACTTTGTGAAAATGTATGCAAGTTGATCTTCTGTAGGGAAAAAGAGCACTTCAATAACTTGATCATGAATGAGTTTTCTGATGAAGTGCATGTGTATCTAGATGTTCTTGCTGCGCTGATGTTGAATTCGGTCTTTGGTGAGCTTGATGGCACTCTGATTGTCACACCAAAGGCTGGTCGGATGATGCTTCTCGAATCCAAACTCTGAAAGGATCTGTCGAAGCCAAAAGGTTTCCTAACTTGCATTTACCGCTGCTCAGTACTCTTCTTCTGCTGAAGAAAGTGTAATAGCATGTTGTTTCTTACATGCCCAAGTGACAGGTCCTGAACCAAGGCTGAAAACATAACCTGCAGTAGAATTCTGATCATCAGGGTCATCGGCCCAATCTGAATCAGTGAAGCCAAACAATAAAGGAGTCCCCCCCTGAACTATAATGTATCTCGAATTGAATTGTACCACAAACATAGTTGAGTATCCTTTTAGATTCTTTCCATTGGCTTTCATGGGGTGTTTTCATATACCGTGCAACAAGACCAACAACAAAGGAAATATAAGGATGGGTATGAGTCAAGTATAAGAGGCTACCAAGTAACTGACGGTACAGGGTGGCATCGAATTCAGGAGAAGTACAGGTGGAAATAAGATTGACTCCAGACTATAAGGGAGAAGTGGTTGGTTTACAATCATCCATGTGAAAGCGATGAAGAAGGTCACAAGCATACTTAGACTGGGAAATAAAAATTCCTTCATTGGTTTGCAAAACTTGGATGCCAAGGAAATAGTGTAAAAAGTCTAAGTCTGTCATTTCAAATTTCTTCTTAAGGCTGATTTTCACATGGTTTAAAAGTTTTGAGTCACTACCAGTAAGGATAAGGTCATCAACATAAAGGACAAGGATTATGAGATGGCTTCCTACTTTCTTGGTATAGACATTAGGATCATAATGTCATCTAGAGAATCCAGTGTCAATAAGAAAGCTGTCCATTTTGGCATACCAAGCTCGAGGATCTTTCTTAAGACCATAAATATATTTCTTAAGGAGACAAACAAGGCTAGAGTCATTATGGACATATCTAGGAGGTTTTTCCATGTATATTTATTCTTGAAAATATCCATGGAAGAAGGAATATTTAACATCCATCTGATGGAACTCCCATTTATGTGAGGCAGCAAGGGCAAGAACAAGGCAGATAGAATTCATTTTGGCTACATGGGAAAAGGTTTCATTATAGTCAATTCCTTCAACTTGGGAAAATACTTTGGCAACTAACTGAGCCTTGTTTATTTCAACAGTTCCATATGATGCATACTTAGTTCTGTAGACCCATTTACATATGACAAGTTTTCTTCCTTTTGGAAGAGGTACAAGATACCAAGTATCATTTTCCATTAAAGAACGCTACTCTTCATTCATTGCTGTATCCCAATCTGGATGACCTGAAGCTTCTGCAAATGTCTTTGGATCACGAGTCTCTAAAAAATGATCCAAAAGAGAAGAGGCTATATGGAACTATGAACGTGTTCGACGCTGATTTGAAGGATCACCGACAAGACCACCAACTACTTCTCATGTTGAATGAACCCATCTAGGAAGCGGTGGAACTGGTGTTGGTTTAGGTTCAAAGGAATCATATGGAGGAAGGAGAGTAGGAGGAGGTGGATTTTCATCCTCACTTTCATCATCTGAAGAAGAAAACAAAATATGAACAAAAGAAGGAACAAACACCGAAGATGGCTCGCAGGCCGAAGAAGGAACAATCGTCAAATTAGTCTCGTTGGCCAAGAGATTTTCATCAAATTTAACATCTCTTCTAACAATAATTTCATTACAATGTGGTTGAAGAACTGTATAAACTTTGACATATTCAAAATAACCAACAAATATGCACTTCTCACTTTTGGGTTGTAATTCTTTCCTTGTCTCATCAGGAATGTGAGCCCATGATATACTTCCAAATACGTGGAAGTGACTTACATCTAGTTTAATTTTAGTCTAAGATTCTTCCAGTGTTATAATTTTAAGAGCCTTTGTGGGAGTGCGATTGAATATGCAATTTGCACAATTGATTGCTGCCGCCCAATACTTTAGATTTACTCCCTACAATTAGCCATTTCTTTTAATGTGCAGTTCTTTCTCTCAGCAACACCATTTTGTTGTGGTGTATATGGAACAGTGTGTTGCATTTGGATGAATTGTAAAATTATTGTTCACATATTCGCCTCCATTATCTGTTCTTAAATTTTAAATTTGATGTCTAGGTCACTTTTCTACAAGGGCCTTGTAGGCCAAAAACTTGTCAAAAATTCCGCTCTTAAGTTTTAAGAAGTAAACCCAAGTACATCTGGAAAAATCATCAATGAAAGTTAATAAATACTTGCACCCAAAAAAAGAAGGAGAAGAAAGTGGACCACACAAATCACTATGAACAAGCTGCAAAGGGCCCGAGGTGTGCCAAGAGGCACTTTTTTCAAAACTATCCCGATGATGTTTGTCGAGAACACAACCGACACAAACATCATCTCTGCATGAAACAAGAGGAAGAGCGACCACCATATGTTGATTACATAGTTGTTGCAATGAGTGATAGTTTAGATGACCAAACCGCTCATGCCAAATTTTGCTCAAGTCATCACTATGAGCAACAAAAACTGATGAAAAAGATGATGACCCAAAGTTGTCAAACTTGTACAACCTGGTAATATCATCACTAATTCCAATTGTAAGAACATGTTTAGTATCTTTTAGATCCTTGATAACAACTTGGTGAGGTGAAAACTCTACAATTTTACCTTCACTTGAATGAGTGATTTGATATACTGATAGAAGGTTACAAGAAAGACTTGGAACACATAATACATCATTGAAATGGCCATTATCTACTTGAGCTGTTCTATATCCTACAACACTAAGAGATCTATCATCACCAACAAATATTTTCTTGGTGTTACATTCATTTAGAGCAGAAAATATGTATTTATCCTTATCCATATGATAAGATGCTCCTGAATCAATAAGCCACTCATCAGAAGAAGTAGAAGTTGTATTGAAGGAGAAACCATAAGCGAAAAGTGCATGTCCATGAGAAGAAAAAGAAGTAGAATCAATATTGATGTTGTGCTTCTTCATCGCTGATTCTAAAGTTGCCATCTTCTTATTCTTATTTTTATATTTTTCTCCTTTGTCACCATTAGGAGCTGAAGCTGTCTAAGGAGGTTTGAGACCCTTATTTTGCTTCTTGTTGTAGCGAGGATGTTGCTTCTTTGGATACTTGGGTTTATCTTTTTGCTGGACAACTAAGGCTTTGTTGGAGGTACCTGCAGTGCTGATCACTCCAAATCATACAAGCTTATCTTCCTCTCTAATCAAAGCATCACAAAATGACTCAAGAGTGGGTTTTTGATAATATTTCCCTAGAGCCTCTCTCATGGCATAAAAGGTAGATAAAAACACAAAATATGCACTACCTAGCTTAGAAAGAATAATATAGATGCAATGCTCTTCCTCCATTTCTATCTCACATTCTTCACATAAAATTCTGAGTGTTTTAAACTTAGATAGATAGTCTCCAAGGCAAGAAAAATCACTTGGACTTAAGGTCAATACTTGATTTCTATGTGTTGTGCTCGAATAATATTGAGTTTACCAAACACAGATTCAATCTTTTCCCAAGCTTCATTGGGGTCATCAATTTCTTTAAGGTGGAACCTTAAATCATGAGAGATGGCCATTTCGATTAGTCCACATGCTTCTTCACTCCTATTAGCCCATTTGACTTTCTTATCATCACGAGTGGGTGCTTTTCCCTTTCCCAAGGTAATCCGGTACAAGCCTTTACTTCTTAATAAATCTTCCATATGAGATTTCCATTGGAAGTTTTTGGTGCTGGTAAGCAAAATATTACTTGTAGAAGACATATTAAATATGCAGATAATATGGATTTAAAAATTGAGACTGATGATCTGGATGGAAACATCTCGAAAATTTATGCGGTTTAAAAAAAAACGGCATTGAAAATGGACTTCGGATGTGAGAGTTATGCCCTTTTAAAAAAATGCATAAACGGTAACACAAGGACCACGTGATAGTGTAAGTTGCTTTATGAAGCGACCCACTTTTATAAAGAGAAGTGGGGATCACTTTTACAATGAAGTTACTTTATAAAAGAAAAGATGCATGGAAAATAAATAACTCTAAAATAAAATATTAAAGCTACTTATAGTGATTCACTTTTATACTTGAAGTGAAAGACACTTTACAATTTGAGCATGAACTTTTTCAAAAAAAGTAACAAAAGAGAGACTTGAACTCAAGACCTCTTACTTAATAAGGAAAATTTTAACCAAATGGTCTAGCAAAACATATTGTATTTTTTAGGAATAAGATTGAAGTTGTTGTTGTTGGAGAGCGTGCTAAAAAAAACTCTTTTCACACAAGAAAAAAATTTCGCATCTCGATGACAACAAGGGTTAGATCTTGGTTAGCTTACCTGAAAGATGCACCTTTTCCTATCTATTTCTGATTTTACGAGATCACACAGGGCACATGGAAAAGAGAATGCACATATCTAAAAGAGTAGCAACCCGAAAATAAATAATACAAAACCGAAATAAAACCAAAATGATACTCTACAAAAATTTAAAAAATGTGTATTCAAGCTTTATACTTCCAGATTTGACTGAAATGGCCGTATCTTGGGCAAACATAAACCTTTTTGAGTGAAACAAAAAATGTTATTGACTAAAATGAGTGCTCTAGATGCAATGAAACTGTTCTCTCAGCCCAAAAATGTACGTAAATGACAAAAAATTGAAATGAGGCAACCAGCTTCACGATCTCGATCTACAACAAGAGTGAGTCTTCAAATAGGCTCTGATACCATGTTCGACAACACAGGTATTCCAATAGAGGATAAACAACTTCAGTAACCACTCACATAACCATATCAAAGATCAACACACCGATGTTTTCACATGGTAAAACCCCTACGGGGAAACATCCACGACCCCAGCCAACACAACCACTTGGAGCAGTTTATTAATTCAAAAGAAAAATATTACAGAGAGATTTTACAACAGATTTTATCACAATCGATCATCAGAAAATGAACCTCCATGCTCTTTAAATAGAGATCATGGACCAATCAGGTGTTAAGCCATAGATCAATGGTCATTAAGATCGAGGAGAGTATGAACTGTCAGATCACTCTATGTCGGGAATATATTGTGACCGTCGGATTTCCTAACTACAAATGCATACTAAAGAAACACACTTTTACCTAACGACACATTAGATCAATTAGATATTAACTAACTCCTAAGTGTCTAAATATCCTAACAGGTTTTAGGTAGTCTCACCACCTGAAAAACCTGCACTGGTCCACATATCATAACAATGCATTCAAACCAACATAATTTCACATACAAAGATTCATACCATATTGTTTCTCGATCGGTGTTCACTACATCAACTTTTTATCATCATTATTCTCTGGATATTTAATAGCATATTGAACTGCATATTAGTCTATAACACAAACTCATACATATCTATGAATTATCATCATGTAAATGCATTTAACCATAATCTCAATTTGGTATCCACGTACCAACAACTTCAAATGTCAAAATTTTCAAGTTATAATAGATTGCATAATATCCATCATAATTCAAATAAGGTTAAACATTCATAGAATTGACATTCACATAATAGATTGCATAATATCCATCATCATTCAAATAACATTAAATATTCATAGAATTGACATTCAGATAGGTTTATTCGTCTTAAAAGTTCAAGTGTATCATTCATAGTTTCACAGTGAATAGAAAATAGAGGTGATTAGGACTTAGGTAGTTCTAGCTGTCTAAGTCAAAATGTGGCATTAAATACACCCAACCTTCAGGAGACATATTCCCAAGGTGGTAAAAAAAGTGAGGGATGATCTCGTCGTAAGGTCTCGACATCCTCCCAAGTAGCAAATCCTGGGCTATACTTGTCCCACTGGACCTTAACTTGGTCTACCAGATGGTTTTTGAGTTGTCAGAACCTACTGTCCAATATGCGTAATGGTTCTACAGTGAGAGTTTCTGTGTCAGATACCTACAATCCCTTCCAATTCAGTTTATGAGATTTGTCAGCAACATAATGACATAGAACAGATACATGAAAAACATTATGAGTTCTATGCAAGTGGGGTGGTAGTACGAGACGATAGGAAACAATTCCAATTCTCTCTTGGATTTTGAACGATCCTATAAATCAAGGAAACAAATTTGTCCCCTTCCCAAACCGAATGGTACTCTTATTAGGCCTGATATGAATGAAAACTCGATCTCCCACTTTATAACTTCGATCAGTCCTATGTGCATCAACATAACTTTTCTGTCTATCTTGTGCTTCCTTTAGTCGCTGCCTAATCTAAATCACCTGTTCTTCCATCTCTTGAATCAATTCTAGCCCAACTATCACTCGATATTCTAACCTTTCCCAACTCAACGATGTCCTGCATGGCCTTCCATACAGAGCTTCGTAGGGTGGCATTCCAATGGAGCTATGAAAATTGTTATTGTAGGCAAACTCTACCAAAGGTAGGTACTTGTCCCAATGGGTTTGATTATCCATAACATACATCCTAAGCATGTCTTCCATAACCTGATTTACTCTCTCAGTTTTCCCATCTGTTTCAGGATGATAAGCTGTGCTTAAGTTCAACTGAGTCCCCAACATTTACTGCAAACTTGTCCAAAACCTAGAAGTGAATCAAGAGTCCCTATCTGAAATGATCTTCTTGGGTAACCCATGAAAACAAATGACCTCACTTATAAACACATGTGCCACATCAGTGACATCGTAAGTGTCTCTAACCAAAATAAAATGGGCACTCTTGGTCAAATTATCAACTATAACAAGAATGACATTGTGTCTATGTGATGTGAGCAGAAATCCCACAACAAAATCCATAGAAATGACTTCCCATTTGGACATAGGAACATCATGCAATTTTAGGAGACCTGCTGGGTGGTGGTTCTCAGCCTTCACTTGTTGACACTCTAGGAACTTGGTGACAAAATGGACTACATCACACTTCATGCCTACCAAGAAGAAAATCTTCTTCATGTCTACATACATTTTCTTCACACCCGGATGTGCACAATAAAATGCTCTATGGGATTCCTTGAGTATGATGCTTCAAATATCCCCACCTTCGGGGATGTACATCCTTCCTTGATATCTTAATAATCCATCTGCTTCCAGGATATGTCCTTCATACTTTGGATCTAATTTCCTTCCACTATGGAGGGTTGAAGTAACCTTTAAATACCAACTATCTCTAATAATTTTCCCCAACACATGCTCTCTCAGATTAATTTTTTAGGGTACCAAGGAGAAGACATGTGGTCTCCTTCTCAAGGCATCCGTGATCACATTCTCTTTTCCCTTGATGTGTAAAATTCCAAAATCGTACTCACTCATAAACTCACTCCATCGCCTCTTCCTGGCATTGAGATCCCTTTGAGTAAAGAGATGATTTAAGATTTCATGGTTTGTTTTGAGCTCAAAGTTTCACCCCACTAGATAGTGCCTCCAAAGTTTCAGAGCTTGCATTACAACTGCTAACTCTAAATCATGAGTAGCATAAATCTCCTCATGTTTCTTCAACTTCCTTGACGCATACACTATCACTCCTTCATCCTGCATTAGCACGGCCCCCAACCCTTGTTTCGAGGCATCCATGCAGACTATGAAGTATTTTTCCATATCCAACACTCGCAGAATTGGTGCACTAGTTAGTAACCTCTTAAGCTTGATGAATGCAATATCACACTCTTATGTCCATTCATACCTGACCCCCCTACACTGCAAAGTGGTGATGGGTTTCAATTTTTTAGAGAACCCTTCCACAAATCTCTGATAATAACTCACTAGCCCCATGAAGCTTCTTACCTCATGAGCATTTTTCAATACTGGCCATTCTACAATGGCCTTTACCTTTTCTAGGTCCACAAAGATTCCTTCACCAGAAATGATATGACCTAAATAGTGAATTTTTTTCTGGAAGAAAGAACATTTCGACAACTTGCCATACAATTTGTTCTCTCTAAGGCATGACAACACCACTCGCAAGTGTTCCTCATGATATATTTCATTCTTGGAATATATGAGGATATAATCCATAAAGACCTGTACAAAGCGGTCTAAGTACTTTCAGAATACACCATTCACGAGGCTCATGAATACTACTGGTGCATTGGTCAAACCAAAAGGTACTACGACGAACTCGTAATGCCCAAACCGAGTTCGAAATTCATTTTTAGGAATATCTCCTTCCTTAATCCTTAATCGGTGATACCCTGATCGTAGATCAATTTTTTAGAACACTGCTGCTCCTTTCATCTGATCAAAGAGATCATCTATCTGTGGCATTGGGTACCTATTTTTCACTATAGCACAGTTCAAGTCCATGTAATCTATACACAGTCGTAAGGAACCATCCTTCTTCTTCCCAAAAATTACTAGTGCACCCCAAGGTGAGACACTAGGTCTTATTAGCCCTAACTTGAGTAGTTCCTTCAACTGCATCTGTAACTCACAAAGTTTTGGCACTGTCATCCTATACACAGTCTTGAAAATTGGCTCCACACTAGGTTTTATCTTAATGATAAAATCAAGCTCCCTCTCAAGAGGTAACCTTGTCAACTCTTTCTGAAAAACGTTTTTAAATTCCGACAATAGTGGGTACTGATCCAAGTAGGGTCCTTTCCCTTCATTGACTTCTTCCACTACATATAATAAAAAAACTTTCCTTATGCAATGTTTAACCTTCAGGTTCGAGATAAAGCATAGAAACACTTTCCTCCGTACACCATGGATCTCTACTAACCTTCCTTCATCGTCAATACAGAGCACCCTTTTTGTGAAACAATCAACTATAGCTCGATGAGATTATAACCAATCCATTCCGATGATTAGGTCCTACGTCCCCAGAGCAGTGATGTATACCTTCAACCTACTAGTACACACTCCCAGGTCTACTAGAAAATTATCAATGCTAGTTCCTATCGCTTGTTTTTCCCCTGAAGCCATCTCAACTTGTTTAAAGTCATCGTGCTCGTAGGCTACCAACCCACACTTTTATAATGCACAATGTGAAATGAAACTATCTGTAGCACCATAATCAAATAAAATTTTAACATTGACATGATTTAGCATACCTGATGACTCCACCACCATGGATTGATGTTCTGCCTGGCGATTATTAACAACTGCATAAATATGGTGGCTATCACTCACTCTTCCCATCAGGGCCTTTCCTTCTCTATGCACAAATCCTGCTTGTGACTCTGGGCAGTCACACTGGTAATGGGATCCTCCACACCCCCAACAAGTAACACGAGATGGAGCCTGTGCACTTACCTGTGATGGTATGTGAAATGAGTTCCTTCCCCTAGAGCCCCAACCCCTACTTGTTTCTCCCTGAGAAGGTCGTGGACCTTTCTGTGTTGTCAGTGATGACTGGGATGATGCACTCACTACCATTGAAATATCTGTAGAAACTGCTCTAGGTGCAACTCTATTTCCATAAGGAGGTGGCCTATAGCTTCCTCCCCTAGAGAAGGTCCTAGGGTCCTTCCCAACAAATCTCAGATGCCGTGGAAATGTTTATCTCATACCTCTATTTAAGCTCATATTCTCCTCTGCGTAACGAGCATTTTCAACTGCTTCGGCTACTGACGATGGTTTTCACATCCATACCATCTCCTTTATGTTAGGGTTTAACCCATACACAAAACATTCTTCCTGTCGTTGATCAATATCTATGTACAAGACATATTTTACTAACTCCATGAACCTAATCTCGTACTCTTCCACTGTTCTATTTCTCTGAACTAGAGCATGAAATTATACTACCTGTTGTTCCTTGTAGTACGCAGGAAAATATTTCCTCTGGAACCTTTCTTCAAAAATTTCCCATGAGACGGTGTCCGGGGTAAGGTGAAACTGCCTCTCCAGGTTACCCCACCAGTTCAAGGCACTGTACCTCAATTGAAAGATCATTATTTTATCCTTTGATGTTGAAGCATAGTCTCTTAAGGAGAAACATCGTGTCATTCCTTCCAACGATGCCTCTGCATGTTCACTTGCATGACCCCCAACAAACTATGGGAGTTTGATCTTCTATAGTTCTCTGGTAATGTCCCTTGGTGGAGGCCCTCCCTTTGAGTCCCTTGATGCTTCAAGGTTACCCACTCCATATGGTGGGGGTTTCACTTCGACATCTGCTGACTGACATCCCTTTAATGTCTCATTAATAGCCTCCAAAGAGCGCAAAATGAGAGCTAATTCAGGCGATGGTGGTGGCAGCGCTGACGTTGGCAGTCCTTGCGATGATGCCCCTCGACCTCGATTTTCTCGAGTCCTAACCATTTTAAAGGATTGAATTTGCATCAACTAAATGCTTATCAAGGAAGAGTTTTAAGGCATTCCACATTTGCTCAATTTATACTTGCAAACATAGGGTTAGGCGTAAGTTTTTTTTTTACTTGTCTGTAAACATACATTGCTCTCTTTAGGGTAAGTGGGTAAAGGTCGGGGTTGAAAGACTCTAAGCTTCGTAACTAGTTTGGGTAAGGTGATAACCCTCTTGCCTTGCTAGGTAAACTAACGTTGTGGGGCACTCGTCAATTACCCTTAGCTATCTCCTAAACATGTATTAAACCCCATATTTTAATTCTTATATCCTTATATGACTTATAATTGATTAATCAATTGCTTATTTAATAACGTTTCATAATCAATTAACTAAAATTTAATCATAATCCCTTTAATAACAATAATTATATTATATTATATTTATTTATTATTATTATTATTATTATTTTTTTAATTTTTAATTTTTATTTGGTCACCATCATCCTTGATGTGAGGATCTCCCAAAGAGACAAAGGGACTAAGATCACTAAATCACTAAATAACTCCTCAACATAGAATTCAATCCCCTCCAAATGCCGATCCCCGAATTTTCTTTGCGTCGACAAGTGTCTTCACGATAGGAAATATATCAAATATATGTGACATAATGTATATAGAGGTAAGTGGCCTAATGTTAACTTATGGTATTTTATATCTGTAAAAATTA
>SNQJ01S0027789.1:4128-21736 GCA_010110895.2 Picea sitchensis
CAGTCTCAGCTTCTCCATGCATTCCGCGAAATCGGAATCCGAGTCTCTACGACCAAGATATGCATAATTTTGTCCAAAAGTCCAATGGAAATATTACAATAAGAAATATGAATTTTTTTTCTAAGTGTCCTGTTCTCCTCTCCTTTACTCTCCCTTCACCTCTCTTCATTCTCCTTTCATTCTATACTTATCATTTTTCCCATTGCCTCATCACTCCCATTTTCCCCTTACTATTTTTCACACTTAGCCTTTTTTTCCTTATTCTCCTTCCATACTTAGTTATTTCCACGTTCACATTCATTTTCCCTTTTTCTTTATTTTCCCATTTCTTTTTATTTTCCTTTACATTTTCATTATCTCATTTTCCATTTCTTTTTCTTATTTTCCTTTTCCCAAATTTCAAGGGACTCATATTTGATGTTCATATTATATACCTTGTAATTCAGCTAATGTATGTTTGCCAATTCTCCACACTTATAATTTTTCACAACTTTTTACCATTAATTACCGCCCTACCTACCTATGTGTTCACTTACCCCCCTATTATCCATATCATTTTAATAATATTTCTCTTATCCTAAGTTCCATGGGCATATCTCCAAGTGACACATGGCAGACGTTCCATGGGCATATCTCCAAGTGACACATGGCAGACGTTCCATGGGCATATCTCCAAGTGACACATGGATTACATATGCATTGGTGACACATGGCAGCAAGAAAAATCATGACACGTGGAAACAATCAGGTGGTGACACGTGGCAGATATGATATCCTATCACACAGGGACACGTGGAGATAATGTGGATGTTGACTCATGATGACTGGGAGATTATGAGGATGTCACTGGGCGTTGAATGGGAATGAGGTGGACTATGATTGGGCAGTAAAAATTTTAATTATTCATTAATCTTCTAAGGGGTAAAACTACAAGTCTCCATAGTGTTCCTTTGATTCTTACTAAGTGTATATTACATTTTTCAATATATACACTAAAGACGCTTAAAATCCCATGCATGTGGGATGAGAATTATAAAGAAAAGTCAAAATTTAACAAAGGAGGTCGAAATTCAATCCAAGGGACCACATTTTCCCATTAAACTTGATTGACGGTGCTTGAGTCATGATCTTGCAAAGGGTATATCTTGAGCTCCCAACCTCTGTTTGTAGAAACAATTATACCATTGGAAAGGTATTTGGATGAAGAATATTATGGGAAAGGTATTGAGAGCTGAAAATTGCCAAAAATTTCTAAAAAATTAAAATATCAGTGAGTAACATTTTTATGCTTTGTTGATAAATATGTTCAATACCTTGACTTCATGATGTCATATCTTGAGATCCAGGGGTCGGATTTTTAAGCATTATATAGTTGGAAATATAAGAAGATGGATATCACATATAAATTGGTTTAAATGGCTGAAATTTTTATTATCCTATCCATTAAAGTAAATTATAGACCTCTTTTAAAAAAGGACAATTAATTAAATTTTGAAAATAAAAGTTTAATTAATTTTTTTTATTTAAAACAGAAAGGGACACATTTTAAAAATATGAATATTGATGATGTAAGTTAATTAATGAGGAATTAATGAGGCATTAATTAAATAGTATACTTCAAGAACAAAATTGTATGGGAAATTCAAGAAGTAAAAACCCTAACTACTCAAGTAGTTAGAAAAATCGGCTTTAAAAGAGAAGAAAGACATCATCAAGGGGCCATAATCAGAATTATCAGAGGGGAAGGGCAGAAGATCAGAGGAAAAACAAGGTATGGCCATGAATATATATACAAGCTTCTGATCAAGGAAAATAAATCTCCATCTTCTCCACTATTTCTATTCTTCTACACCATTTCTCATAGCTTTATGATTGAGTCTCTGAGTTGGGCACAAGGCTAAGTTTTTGAGTGTTCTTCTTGTATTCTTCCAAAATATTTTTCTTGTATGATCATGGAGTATTTACAACCATATACATGTCTGTCAAAATTTTTGTAATGAAGAACATATTTCATGAATAAAACTCCACAAAGAATTGCTTTGAGGTTGATTTCCATAGTATCTTGTAACTTTGAGTTTTAAGTATGAGGTATTTGAGATTGACCTATCAAATTCTATTTTGATATTGATAGATTACTTTTTAAAATTCTTTGAGATGATAAAATTATTCTCTCCTATTTTTCGTGAGGAAGACATGGATGCATTTATATATGATTAAGAAGATTGTGTTTGTGATTTTGCTCACAAAGAAATTTTGATGTTGAATCCCTCCTTCAATCTTTCCAAATTTTTTAAAGACTTCTTGTTTCATACAAAGATCAGATTAGGTTATTGAAGAACCATTTTATTGAATAATTTCAAGGAATAAATATCTAGGGTTTGTTTCTTTAACATTGTCCTAATCCAAGATATCACATATATATCTTTTAGCCAAAGAGGAGTACCACCTCTTTAAAAACGCAAGAGGATCCATATCCTCATGAGGTTGTCGTTTCAATCTTGACATATTCAAACGTCAACACATCTTGACTTGGCATCAAGTTTCTTCTTAACCCGATCCATGACCTACATTGCATATGAGCATAAAGAAAAAATATGAGAGATAGTTTCAGAGTTTTCTTTCAATAATATACAACGATTGGGTCCTTCCCATCCCCTTTTGACGCAATTATCCCAGGTGAGTAACTTCTTGTCCAGGGCCATCCAAAGAGTAATTTTTCATCGTAGAGGAGCTTTGAAATTCTACATCAGTCCCAACCACTAATTCTTTAGGCCAACAAAACTCTCTTCTTTCTTGACCTTATAGCCCAACTTTGCAGAGTAAGAACCACCCTTCAGGATTTTCGACCAACACAATGAATCATTTGAATTTTCATCCAGACTAATAAAGTTTTCACAAAGCAATCTGACATATTTCTCCATTCCTCATCTAGGTCTCTGGTTAGACCAAGAAAATCTGTGTATTTCTGACCTTCCTTCCCTCTAGGATGTGGGACGCATGTGCTCACTTCATATAGAATGTAAATGTTAATATCTTAGAGACCTGATCAGATCATTTGAAAACCTATAATTTGAGTCGGATCCAAGCCAGGGGTCCTCCCCCAACCAGATATCTCTCTTGTTTTCGACTCTACAAACTATTCAAGGACCCACCAGTGGAAAGGCTTCCAGCAGGGCCTTCCATACAATGGACCCTTTCAAAGATTTTGAAGGTACGCGGAACCATTCAACTATTGATAGTTTAGGGGAATATTTAGAGCTCACAACCTCACCCCATAACGAGTTCCCATGAGTTAATATCCATAAATTTCTTTCCACCAGAGCATGTGCAAATCATTGTATGTCTTTGAGGCCTGAACCCCCAATTCTTTCAAAAGAGCTATCTTAGACCACTTGGCCAAATGAATACCCTTGGCTTTCTAGCCAGCCCAAGGGTACTAGAAGCTTAAAATTCTAAATTTTGAGAGAATCCTTTTGGGGATGGAAACTATAGAGTTCCAGTATACTGGAATGCTTTCAAGGATTTCCTTTAAAATAACCAATCTTCCTCCCCTGGACATGAGCCTGTTTACCCAAATATAAATTTTAATTATTCATTAATTTTCTAAGGGGTCAAGCTACAAGTCTCCATAGTGTTCCTTTGATTTTACTAAGTGTATATTACATTTTTCAATATATACACTAAAGGCACTTAAAATCCCATGCATGTGGGATAAGAAATATAAAAAAAGGTCGAAATTTAACAAAGGACTGTCGAAATTCAATTCAAGGGCCCATATTTTCCCATCAAACTTGATTGATGGTGGTTTAGTCATGATCTTGCAAAGGCCATTCTTGAGCTCTTGACCTTTGTTTGCAACAAAATTTATACCGTTGGAAATGTATTTAGATGAAGAAGATTATGGGAAAGGTATTGAGAGCTGAAAATTGCCAAAAGTTTCTAAAAATTAAAATATCATTCAGTAACATTTTTATGCTTTGTTGATAAATATGTTCAATACCTCGACTTCACAAGGTCATATCTTGAGATCCGGGAGTCGGATATGGAAAAAATTCATATCGTTGGAAATATAAGAAGATGGAGATCAAATATAAATTGGTTTAAATGGTTGAAAGTTTTATTATCCTATCCATTAAAGTAAATTATAGACATCTTTAAAAAAAGGGCAATTAATTAAATTTTGAAAATAAAAGTTTAATTAAAAACTTTTATTTAAAA
Source organism: Picea sitchensis (assembly GCA_010110895.2). Lineage (NCBI taxonomy): Eukaryota > Viridiplantae > Streptophyta > Pinopsida > Pinales > Pinaceae > Picea > Picea sitchensis. The sequence goes on from SNQJ01S0027789.1 coordinate 8,347, forward strand.
CAGAAAGGGACCCATTTTAAAAATATGAATATTAATGAGGTAAGTTCATTATTGAGGACTTAATGAGGCATCAATTAAATATGATACTTCAAGAAGAATATTGTATGAGAAATTCAAGAAGGAAAAACCCTAACTACTCAAGTAGTTAGAAAAATATGCTTTAAAAGAGAAGAAAGACATCATCAAGGGGCCATAATCAGAAATATCAGAGGGGAAGGGAAAAAGATTGGAGGAAAAATAAGGTACAACCATGAATATATAGCCAAGCTTCTGATCAAGGAAAATAAATCTCCATTTTCTCCAGTATTTCTATTCTTCTACACCATTTCTCATAGCTTTATGATTAAGTCTCTGAGTTGGGCACAAGGCAGAGTTCTTGAGTGTTCTTCTTGTATTATTCCAAAATATTTATCTTGTATGATAATGGAGTATTTACAGACATATACATGACTGTCAAAAATTTTGTAATGAAGAACATCTTTCATGAATAAAACTCCAAAAAGAATTGCTTCGGGGTTGATTTCAACTGTATCTTGTAAATTTGAGTTTTAAGTATGAGGTATTTGAGATTGACCTATCAAAATCTCTTTTGATCTTGATAGTAGTACATTTTAAAATTATTTGAGATGATCAAATTATTCTCTCCTATTTTTTGTGAGGAAGACATGGATGCATTTATATCTGATTAAGAATAATGTGTGTGTGATGTTGATCACAAATAAATTTTGATGTTGAAGCCCTCCTTCAATATTTCCAAATTGTTTAAAGAATTCTTGTTGCATACAAAGATCAGATTAGGTTATTGAAGGACCATTTTATTGAATAATTTCAAGAAATAAAAATCTAGGTTTTGTTGTTTTAACTTTCTCCCAATCCAAGATATCACAGATATATCTTTTAGCCAAAGAGGAGTACCACCTCTTTAAAAACACAGGAGGATTCATATCCTTGTGAGGTTGTTATTTCAGTCTTGATGGATTCAAATGTCAACACATACTGAATTGGCATCAAGTTTCTTCTTAACCTGATCCACGACCTACACTGCTTATGAGCATAAAGAAAAAATATGAGAGATAGTTTCAGAGTTTTCTTTGAATAATATACAACGATTGGGTCCTTCCCATCCCCTTTTGATGCAGTTATCCCAGGTGAGTAACTTGTTGGCCATGGCTATCCAAAGGGTAATTTTTCATCTTAGAGGAGCTTTGAACTTCTACATCGATCCCCACCACCAATTCTTTAGGCCAACAAACCTCTCTTCTTTCTTGGCCTTATAGCCCACCTTTACAGAGTAAGAACCACCCTTCCGATTTTTCAACCAACACAATGAACGATCTGAATTTTCATCTAGACTGATAAAGTTTTCACAACGCAATCTAGCATATTGGTTCCATTCCTCGGTTAGGTCCCTGGTTAGACCAAGAGAATATACATCCTCCTGACCTTCCCTCTCTCTAGGATGAGAGACACATGTGCTCGCTTCATATAGACTTTAAATGTTAAGGTCTCTTAGAGACCTTATCAGATAATTTGAAAACCTATAGTTTGAGTTGGATCCAAGACAGGGGTCTTCCCCTAAATGAATATATCTCTTGTTTCCGACTCTCCAAACTATTCAAGGACCCACCAGTGGAAAGGATTCCACCAGGGCCTTCCATACAATGGACCCTTTCAAATATTTTGAAGGTACGCGGAACCATTCAACTATTGATAGGTTAGGGAAATATTTAGAGCTCATAAACTTACCCCATAAGGAGTTCCCATGAGTTAATATCCACAATTTTCTTTCCACCATAACATGTGCAAATAATTATCTATCTTTGAGGCCCCAACCCCCCAATTCTTTCAGAAGAGCTATCTTAGACCACTTGGCCAAATGAATTCCCTTGTATTTATACCCAGCCGAGAGGTACTAGAAGCTTAAAATTCCAATTTTTAAGAGAATACCTTTGGGGATGGAAACTATAGAGTTCTAGTATACTCGAATGCTTTCAAGGATTTCCTTTAAAAGAACCAATATTCCTCCTATGGACAAGATCCTGTTTACCCAAATAGAAATTCTCGACTCAATTTTTTGGATAAGCCATCCTTAGTCCTTCTTTTGGTAACAATCGAGATTTAAAAATAAGACTAAATACTTAACACCTTCATCCATGGATCTCTTAGGGGTGGGGATAATTGGAGAAAGGGAATATATCTCGTTTTCAGAGCAGTTATGAAAAATGGAACATGATTTCTCCAAATTGACCACCATACCAATCACAGAACAATACACATCGAGGATATTTTTTAAGGATACCAATTCTCTATGCGATCCTTGAACACAATAGAAAATATCATCTAGAAAAAGTATATGGGAGACAGATTCTCTTTCAATGAATTGGATGCCTCTTAGCCTCCCAAATATTCTTTCCTCCATCATCATTCTTCTCAAGGCATCTTCTATTATCATAAAAAGGAATGGAGAGAGAGGGCACCCCTATCTAATCCTGCAAGAAGCTTTAAAGACACGTGAAGGGGACCCATTATTTAGGAAAAAAAAAGAGGCACTATGAAGACATCCCATATTCCAGTTGACCGAGGGTAGAATCATACCCAACTATAATAGGGATACACGCAAGAAAGTCCAGCTTACCCTATCATATGATTTAAAAAGGTCCAACTTGAAGAGGGTTGAATTTAGGTTCTTCTTCTTGACATAATGGAAAATGTCTTATGCTAATTTGTCTGTTCTACAAAATCCTAAATTGTTCTTTGCTTATTACCTCACTAAGCATGGGTTTCATCCTTCTTGTTATGACCTTTGAAATTAATTTATAGACCACATTACAATAGGAGATAGGTCTAAAATATCCAAAAGAGTCACCATCCTCTCTCTTTTGGATCAGACATAGAAATGTGAAGTTGAAAGACTATCACCGTTCGATTCTTTTGGGATTCCTTTACAATTAAGAAAAGATCCTTTTAGAGTCTCATAGAAGAACTTGAAAAATTCCAAAGTAAAATGATTAGGCCACGAGATTTTTCCACTTTGCATAGAAAATAGGGTTGAATGTACCTCAGCCTCCGAGACCTCCTCTTCGAACATCTAATTCATTTTTTCTGAAAAAATAGGGGTGAAATTGGAGACAACTTCCAAAATTTCTTGGATTGGAAAACCAACAGGGGCTATAAAAATATTCTCGAAATATCTAACCCCTGATTCCACCTTCTCTTGGAATGTGCTTACTGCTCGACCCTATTCATATTTTATGGATGAAATAGAGTTAATATTCCTTCTTAAATTCATAAATTGATGGAAATATTTAATATTATTGTTTCCAGCTTCTATCCATAAAGCCCTGCTCTTAAGGTGCCATATATATTCTTCTTTCAACAATAGCTCGTTACGCCTAGATTCAAGGGATTTTAATGTCTCTAACTGAATCATGCTTAGGGGGCCTTCATCAATAGTTGAATAAATATTTTCCAGATTTTCTTCAGCTTCCTTAATCTGGCTTTGGCTTCGATCCTTCCACACCATAACCCATTGAATAATTTCCTTTTTTACTATGTTTAAATTCGCTGCAAATTTGGCCATTAGAAGCATAAGGTCGAAGGGTCTCAACTTCATCTATTTTAAAATAACCATATTTTTAAAGTCTTCTTCTTCAAGCCAGCCTTGTTTTATTTTCATGGGGACCGAAGTCGCTTACCTACCAGATTTCAACTGAAGAGTTATGGGTTTGTGGTTAGAGACACCTCTTTCACCCACAATGGATTTTAAAAGGATCCATTTCTACAACAAACCTTATGAAACCAAGAACCTATCCAATATTTTGGCCATTGCTTCTTTTCTAGTTCCAAAATTTCTTGAAGTTAGGGATAACTTGACTGTCTCAACATTTATCAGGTGTAGTTTTTCTAGAAGGGGAAGGAAGAAGCCTCTTAACCTATCCTCCTTAGGGTTTTCACCCCAAACATCTCGAAGAGTCATCATGAAGTTAAAATCTCCCCCGATAATAATCAAAATTTCATTGAATGCCCCTACAAATATTAAAACTTCCCAATAGGGAACCCTATCAGAGTAGGGGCCATAAACATTGACCACTGTAAAATAAAAATCATTGTCTTTATGTCTTAATTTTGAAGAAATAAATATCTAGAAAGAAGAGGAGACATATTTGTAATCATGGCTTCATCCAGATAATAATCCTCCTAAAAAATCATCCGCGTATAAGGAGAAAAACGACCAAACCCTGATCCAAGAAGAGAATTTTTCTCTCACTTTCTCTCTTGAACACATTGTCTCTCGTATTGGAATTATGTCTGGATTGAGGCTTAGAAGAAGCCTCTTGTTGTATTGGAATTTATGTCCTGATTGAGGCCTTAGAAGAAGCCTCTGAGGGAGGTTTTCTCCTGGGGGACCCCTCTTGTGTTGAGGGAGAGGATAATCAATAGGTCGAGGGTTTTAGGGTGCTTCCCGCTCTAAGGGTCCTGGTTATGGAATATTTCTTTCCTTTTTCTATTTCTGTTGCAACCCCTTTCCTGGGATTTCAGAAAATGAGACTTGCGACAAACAAGATTAGACAGGGGAGGTTCCAATGTTAAGCCTCCTTTATAAGGAGGGGTTCCTATGGGTATTCCTTTAGGACAAAGCACATATATAGAGCCCCAAGAAGATGGAGGAGGGGGGGTCTTATGAGGTAATAGGAACTAGAGGGGTAGCATCTAAAGAGAGGGGAAGGGGAGACAAGACTGTGGGTAAATCCTTGTGGCGGGTAGGGGGGTGAGGGAAGAATGATAAGTGGAGAAAGGGACCTTATCTCTAAAAATGGATCAATAATAAGGTCATTAGGAGGCCTAGAAATCTCAAAAGGGAAAGAAGAGGAAGGAAAAGAAGGGGATGGAGAAAATGAGACCTCACGAGGAGATCAAATAGGGGGTGGGTCAATATTTTCAACAATAACTGCGTAGAAAGAAGGAAAAGGGGGAACTAAGGAAGGAGAAAGGGAAAGGGAAGAATTATCAGTACTCAAGAGCAGGAGAAGTTGGTATGCCTTCTTGAGCGCCCGATCCTGCAAAGCTAAACTCATGTCCACACTTTCAATGCTGACAACCACCTCTGAGAATTTACCTTCCATTGAAAACACGTCTATTAATATATTTCATCCCATCACCAATTTTGGTCTCCATATTTTGCAATGTTGTTGATAAAGAGGATATTATTTCATGCATTTCGCTTTAACATGACCAATTTTGTTACAACCGTGGCACTGGAAAGGAAAATTCTAGTAGTCCAACTTTTGATGCTAGATCTTATCCGCATGAACAATGTCAATGTTTCCCACTAGGCCTTCCCTGGTGTCTACCTCAATTTGGATTCAGGCCCATAATCTATCCTTTTTCAATGCTCAATTGAGTTCTATCCCTACGAAAGTCCCCAATTGGTTCCCAATGTATTCCAATACTTCTCTCAACCAAAAAATTAAAGGCAGACTTGGGAGGATCACCCACACCTTCATCAAAGCCATTGGTTCTCTAAAAGGATCGAAATCAACTGACCACAGTCTCAAAATTATCCCTAAGGTCCCCCAATACCATTTATTGTTGAGAATTAAGCTGCAATATTGCTCATAACAAAAATTGAAATTATTCCAACCTCTCACCAGAGTATGTGCTTCCAGAGAATAGTCGATCACCAATTTCCAATTATTCTCCATCCAATTGGAAAGAGATTCATCACCAATAGATTTTCCATAGAAGTGGCCTACCAATGTAATACCCATGACCTTAGATACCTCTGCAATAAATATATTTTGGCCAACAACCATGCAAACACCACCTTTTCTTTACTGAATGCACCTCTCCATTTTGGGAGGACGAATAGCACCAGAATGTAGACCATAGATCGAGTCCTTGGAACACTTATCCTTCTGCTTTTCCAACTTCATAGAAGGTAGACACCGTTCTTTGCATATGGAAAATGAGGTTGTCTCACTAGGTATTGGAATAGAAGGGCTTCTATTTCAGACGACATTGTAATCACCCTCTGCACCTTCCTTATCACCCAAATCTTTGTCTCACTTGGACTCCCTTCTCACACAGGTGACATAACCTTCCTTCAAGACATCTGACAGATCCAAGAATGGGATCAAATCTAAGCCTGGTTGTTTCTAAATATTAATAAATTCTTCTTAGGAGCGAAAAACCTTACCAACGAGTGGGATGAGTTCATAGTCGACCTCATCATCCAATAACAACTCCATATTTCACCATCATAAAATAAGGCTTTGTTATCCACCCTCTAGGTGTCACTTGACGAGGTGCCCCCACAAAAATATAGTGCAAAAGGATGGAAGGGAAAGGTTTTGATATGCCAGGACAAGAGATCGAGATAGAAGTCCGATGGAAAAATTCATAGGACTTCGGACAAGAATCTCTGTGACGGCAAAGGGCATACACTAGTGAAACATGGAAAGGGATTATGGGAACTAGAAGGGGAAACCGGGGAGAGGGGTAGTGGAAAGGCATGAGGCCCTTCACACATAATCATATGACAAAAACATCCGAGCACCTAAACCACCGCACAACTCCCCCAATTTCCCATTTATTATTATTATTATTTATAATAAATGTTATAGAATTTTTGAAATCTACATATGAGGACATAAGAGCTACTCATATGAGATCATCTATATCATACTAAGTTATAAAAGTGAAGTTGAATCACACATATAATTGTTACTCTTTCAATCAAGTATTTTTGGCAATGCAATAACTTCAACGTCTCTATGAGAAGTATGAAGTATGAATAGTCGAGTTAATGAATCTGGTGAATTCAACATATAATTTGTTTTAATTTTTTTGAACATTAGCAATTAGAAACCTCTTAAATTCAACGTATAATTTGTTTCAATTTTTTCAAATAGTCTTTATATGGTGTGAATTAGTAGTCCCCACAATTTTTATATGGTTTGTTAAATTATACTAACCTAAACCCATCTTCACTCTTGATTTATTAAGCATCTAGAGGGATTAAAAAAATTAAATGAAAATATCTTGGTGCTTAAAAGATCAAAGTTAAAATGGATTTAGATTAGTGATTGATACACACACATTTTCAAGCACAAGACAAATATAGCAGGAACAATAGATATAGAATTAGTACTCTAAAACCCACATGGAGAAATAAAGGGTAGGGGGTAGCAGTTGCAAAAATATTGGACCATTTTGTGGTCTTTGAACATATTTTATCTTTGTTTGACCTAAGGAGATCATGGATAGATGTAGGGGGTTTATTTGACCACAATCCAATGTTTCTACTCTTCACAATGAAAGAGATCATGGATATATGTATGGGGTTTATTTGACCATAATCCAATGTTCCTACTCTTCACAATGAAAAACCCTCAAGCCCCTTTAACTTTAATCCAGTTTGGCTTGAGGATGAGGGTTTCAAGAATATGGTGAAGAGTGAATGTAGGACTTATGATATAGCTTTAAGTTAGTTGAAGAATGTAAAATGGAAAGTGGTGACATGGGGAATTGAAGATCATAAGAATATGTATAGACTACTAAAATAAGTTGAATTTGAAATCAATGAGATTTATAAAAAAAAATATCTTTGGTGTTTTCAGTAAGAAGACTAGAGGATAAAAGAATTGGAAGGAAAAAAAAGAAGACTATTGGAAAATAGGGAAGCAAAATAGATAATGAAAAGAAGAACAATACGGATAGGGAAGGGAGATAAAAACACCAATTTGTTACATCAATATGCAAATTATAAAAAAGAGCATAAATGTTAAATTAATTAAATAAAAGTACCAAGGATAAGTGTTTCTCATCACCTAGGTGCCTAGGGGTGAGAAAAAGAGGTCTCTAGAAATTAATTTTATGAGAGATAAAATTAAATGTGACTTTTGGAATTTTGTGAAGGAAAATAAAAAGTCATGACTCTTCAGTTTCCTCCACCAAGTCTACTTAGAGACTAATGCACCCTCATTCATTCATTCCTTGAGTTTGAGAGAGAAAGAGCTTGAGAGAGTCGAGCTGGGAGAGAGACCACATGAGCAGATTGTGGCATGAATTCCAAGGCAGTTTACGAGCACATAAATTGAGGAAAAGTACAAAAGCAATAGTGAGACCGTATTGTATGGATTTCAGGGCACATAAATCGAGGAGCAATTTTGGCACAATTTTCTATGATGCGTTTATGCATGGAAAAGGAGATAAGTGTGTGTATTAATTACTGAATATGAATGTTGTAAATATCTCTCATTTCTCTGAATAATAAAAGCCTCCCCTCTCCCACTGGTTTTCCCCTTTTTGGGTTTTTCCAGAGTCTGAATTTGTAGACAAAATCTCTGTGTTGAATTTTCTATGTGTGTGATTTATTTATGGTTAAAGTGTTGTAGCATACTTCTTGTGTTTCAGTTCAGAGCATTTAATTTCATTCTTACTAATTTGTAGTAGTAAATGTGCAATGTTGGTTGGGATTTAACTATGTGTCTCAGTGAGACTTGAAACCAGGTTGGGGTATGAAAAATTTACATGGTATCAGAGATGGCTAGAGAAGAATAATTGAAATATTTCAGCCATTAAAGTCAGATATTTTTCTGAGAAGAGGAGGTACTTCACCTGGCAGAGTTTTTGTTGGAATTGAAGTTCAGTTGAGAGGGTCATGGCCACTGGTTTGAGGGTTGAGGACATATTCGATGGGGTTGTTAATTTCAGCCCATGGAAGGAGATAATCATAGTGATACTGTAGGAAAATGAGTTATGGGATATTGTGGAGAACACACAAGCGAGTCATGTGACTGTGCCTACAGATGCTACTCTTTTGGTAGCCTATACCAAGAAGAATATCAAGGCCGAAAAAATTATCCTTGATTCCATCAAGGACCATGTGATTCCACATGTGACTGGGAAATCCAAAGCCTACGAGATGTGGGACTCCTTAACCAATATTTACCATAGTTCCAATGAAAATATGAATATGGTGTTGAGGGAGAAACTGAAGGGCATCAAGATGACCAAAGTTTAAAATGTCACCACATACCTTACTAAAATTACTCAAGTAAGGGATAATCTTGGAGTTGTTGGGGAGGTTTTTGCTGACAGTGAAATTGTGAGGACTGCTTTGAATGGGGTGACCAAACAATGGACTGTCTTCGTTGACGGCATTGCGGCAAGGGAGAATATTTTCAAGTGGGGTTGTCTTTGGGATGGCTTCATTAATTAGGAAACTTGGAGAGGATATGTGCTTGGTATTTCATCCACTGGTAATGAGGAGGAGAATGTGTCTCTTGCAGCTAAAGGAAAGAGCAAGTCCAAGAAGGGTTCCAAGGGAGGGAACAAGCAGAAAGGTGAAGGGAAGAAAGACATGAGAAAATTCAAGTGCTTTGCTTGCCATCAGTTTGGAAACTATGCTAGAAAGTACCCTAACAAGAAGAAGAAATAGGTTGCAACTTCAACGGAGGTGGAGGAGTTTACTCACAGGTTTGAGAAGGAGTATTCTTTGATTACTTTCCTCTCATCTAGAGCATCTTATACTTGTATTTGGTATATTGACAGTGGTGCCTCCCGCCATATGATGGGAGTTCGTGAGTACTTTACTGAATTTGCAGTGATTAGAGACCAGGAGGTGGTACTTGGATATGACTTAGTGGTCAGAGCAGTTGGGTGTGGGACTGTATCATTTTAGATGGAGTCTCTACCTCCCATGTTGTTGAGAGATGTCATATATGCTTCGGGACTGAAGAAGAACTTGGTGTCATTTTCCACTATTGAAGATAGGGGGCATGAGGTATTGTTCCATGATGGGTAGGTGTTATTGTATCCTAAAGGATCTCCAATCACTTCGGCCAAAGTGATTGGTATTTGACATGAGAAGTTGTATAAGCTCATGTTTCAGCCTTCAAGAGCATTGTTTCATCGCACCAACACCAGTGACCTTTGTGAGTTATGGCATAGGAGGATGGCCCACTGATGCATGAGAATCTCTCCACGTCAGCCAGCTAGCCAGCCAACCACGTTAGCACATGCATTCAAATATGAAGAGAGGCGCAACCCTCGTCTTCAATTTTGAAATTAAATGTAATTTAATGTTTTAGGCTGTTGAGCCATGGAGCCATGCCTTTGTGCAGGCATTAGAGTAGGTAGGCCTTTAATGTTTGTAAGGCTGAGATCTAGATCCGATTCTATACTAGAAAACCCATTCAATGTAATTGAATAGGGTAGGTAGATTGGAGGGAAGAGCTTGAAGAGCCCCCTCTTGTAAAAGATCAATTTCGATCTCATTTTGTGATAGGGAGGAAGTTAGAGTAAGTCGAGAGAGCAGAAGAGAAAGAGCTGAGAATCTGTTAAAGTCTAAGCTTGAGAACACCTTGTAAAAATAGGCATTTGACATTAATACAAATAGAAGCAGTTTTCCTGCATGTATTCTGTGTTGAATGAATGTTTGTGAGTGTTCTATTTATGCTGTGAATGTATGGTGTGATTGTACATTTGTAGGGTGTTGATTTCAGGCTTGAGAGGTCTTTGAGGCTTCATACCAGGAGGGTGTGATAGAACGTTGCGGGTTATGATAGCCAGTGCACTGAAGCACTTATGAACTCTGCAGATTCAGACAAAGATGTGCCAGGTGGGCACAAAAGCTGAAGTCATTAACTCGGAGGAAGACCTTAGAGGCAAGGCTGTGGAGAAGAACACAGTTGTAGACAGAAGCTTTGAGGAGTTCTGCAAAGCTCTGCCAAGTGGGCATTGAGTAGGTGCAAGGGAGTGCATAAAGGAACTCTGTTGTGAGTTCAGAAGAAGACAGAAGCTCTGAGAATTTCTGTGAAGCTCTGCCAAGTGGGCATTGAGCCCCAGTGCAAGCAGTGCAGAGAAGAATATCTCCGTCATGAGTTCATTAGAAGAGAGAATCATCTGAGAATTCTTGATACTCTGCTAGGAGGGCATTGAGTAAGTTCTAGATAACACATAAGGAACTCTTTGAGTTCAGAGATTGAAGAAGAGTCCACTGAAGGATCTTCGCAGGGTTGTTGAACACCCTGAAAGACTCAACAATAGGTTGCTTGAGCAGACATAGTGCCAGGAGGGCATCATATTTCTCCATCTAAGGGAGAAGGAAGAAGGAATTATTTTCCTTAGAGGTCTGAGTCTTAGAGAAGCTCAGAGGAGACAACCCTTTGGATGCAAAAACTCTGCAGGAGTGTAGACGTCAGAATCCTGCAAGGATTCGGGACCAAAGCTCAAGAGGAGTAGCATTTCATACGTGCAAGAAAGAATCAAGGTGAAGAGATTGTAGAGAAAAGAAACAAAGGTCGAGGCCTTTGAACATTTGGAATTCTTCCAAGTGTTGGAAGAAAAGAGCCAAAGCTCGAGAGGAGCAATAGCTTTCGTCGGATCAGCCAAGAAGATCTAGACCATTGAAGATTTCACGCCGCGAGAGCAGCAGGAGGAGCACAAGAGCCGAGGAGATTCTGAGCCATCAGATCTTAAGCTAAAACCCGACAGCCATTGGATCTGTCGAGAGTTGCACAAGATTTAAAACTCACAAGCAGAAGCGAAAGTCTTGAAGGGGTTGTATCGGGATATCGTGTTCGGGAGTCCAGGCATTCGACGTCAGAAATCGCGAAAAGGAAAATTAGATCTGAGTCGTCCATCTGAGGGAGGACGTGTGTCACGAGATCGCCCATATCGGGGATTCAGACATCAGGGTTCAGAGAAGGAAGTCCTTGACTTTGCGAGTGGCAAAGTCGCGAGAAGATTGGGATCATCCATTTGAGGAGGACAGGTGGCAAAGATCTAGGGGTCTCGCGAACTTGGAGGTTCGCAAGGTGAGAGCCCAGGATTTGGGTGCTCCAAGTCAGGAGTGACGAAGTCGCGAGAGAATCGCAACCATCCATCTGAGAAGGACAGGTGGCAGTAATCGCGAAGTCGGCGAAGTGCCGACGAGATCTAGGATTCAGGTCTTGCGAACTCGAAAGTTCGCAGGGTGAGAGCCCAAGAGTTGAGCGTTCCAAGTCGCGAAGTTGCGAAGTCACGAGGAGCGGAGACAACCGTTGGATCCGGGTAAAGGGAGGACCATTGGATCAGGAACCCCATCACCTATCGYGCATTCGGGGGTTCGGAGGTTGACAGGGGTCACTTTCGAMTGCAGAAGTTGTGAAGTGCCGAGAGCTGAGGTTTGTGTGGACACATGGCAGAGCCATAAGGTGGGGCCCACGTGATTGACAGGTGGACACGCGTCGCCTGGAGAAGGGAGTCAACACTCCGTTGACTTCTCGCATCTCAGGGATTCGTGAGATAATAGCACGGAGACTCAACCCTTCAACTCGCGAAGACGCGAGTAGCGAGAACGTGAGAAGAAAAGTCAATATCGCTTCTCGGGGGTTCATGAAGGGAAGGTGCCAAGATTGGATGCTACAACTCGCGAAGCGGCGAGTTGCGAGAAGTACGGAAGGAAGGTCAACCTTCGCTGACTTTTAAGTCTCGGAGGTTCACACAGGAAGAACACAAAGATTTAACCCTTCGACTTGTGAAGGTGTGAGTAGCAAGAGGAGCTAGCGTTAAGCCTAGCTGGCGGTCGCGCAAGGAAAGCACTGACAGAGAAAGAGCCATACCCGTATCGGCATTTTGGGTATCGTGAGATTGGAAAGGAAGAGTTGGGAGTTTCGACTCACAAACTTGCGAGGTCGCGAGTTACGACAAGTGACTTTGGGTTAGGCCCTTGGTAATAGCACCATGGTTGCTTGGGGAGATAGGAGCTCATGCCTAGTGCTATTCGCACAGGGGAATTCCTGAAGGACCTATGGATCGATCGAACTAAGATTCCAGCAAGGAATCGAAAGAGCCATTTCGGCTTAAGGGGAAATCAAACGATCCTGTAGCGGACCTTGACCCGAGGGCGATTCATAGGGTTGGGGGTCTGCGTCACCCACTTGCTTCATGGGGCACTGAGGATGTTGAGAGAGATGTTGGTTGTGGAGCCTGATTATCTTCCTGATTTATAGGTCTTTTAATTTCAGCCGTGTTTATACCCCATGAAGTATTTACACCCTAGAAGTATGTACACTCTTCCACGTGGGGGAGTGCAGAGGGGGGGTACCCCCTTTGCGGGGTTCGGGGGGCCTATCCCCCCGACTGGGGGGTCTGGGGGAAAGCGGACCCCCAGCGGGGGTTCGAGGGTGAAGCCCCCAAAACAAAAATTTCCTTGTAAAAGTATATTGTAATTTCGTTGTAAATCTGGACCGTTCATTATAAGGTCGCAGATCTAATGGTAGAGATTATGTTAGGGTTTTTTTCCCTAGAAGGCAACCCTCTTTTATGAGGGAAATGTATCGCGGCTATGGGTGGTGGTGAATATTGTATTCCGAGAGAGGAGACTGTGAGAGAAAGAAGAGGA
>SNQJ01S0027789.1:24387-54124 GCA_010110895.2 Picea sitchensis
AGGTTGACACCTCAACAATTGGAGGAAAGAAAAGAAAAAGGTTTATGCTTTAATTGTGACAACAAGTATAGTAAGGGACATAAGTGTGGTGAGAATAAATTATTCTACATAGATTGTGAAGAGGAATAAGAACAAGAACCATCTCAAGATGAAAACGTAGAGGAGATTTCTTCTGAAGAGTTGAATCCCACAATATCATGTAATGCATTGGATGGAATTAGAACTCCTCAAACCCTCAAGATCGAAGGATGTATCAAAAATAAAAAGGTAATAGTCCTAATTGATTCTGGTAGTAATCATAATTTCATTCACTATAAATTACCCAAAGCTCTTAATTTCTTTATATATCCAGTGCCAGAGTTTCAAGTAATTATTGCAGATGGAGGAACTATAAATTGATCAGGAAAATGCAATAAGATCAATCTTACTATGGGGGAGTATGTAATGAATAGTCCAATTATTTCTATACTCATGGGTGGTTCTGAAGTCGTACTAGGAATCCAATGGTTACAATCATTGGGAATAATGGATTTTAATTTTCAAGAACTTTTCATAAAATTTTCATTAGAAGGAAAATAAATTGAGTTAAGGGGTATCCTAGGGACACCCAGTAAGGTGATAAGCTCTAATGGCATGAAAAAATTATTGAAAAAGGGGCATTAGGGTGTAATTGTACAACTATGCTCATTAGATGTTCAAACATCTAAGCCATATATTCCCCTAGATATTCAAGGGATCATTGATAAGCATTCCAAAGTATTTGAAGATATTCCCAAAGGCCTTCCACCCACTTGAAATCATGATCATGTTATTCACCTAATTCTTGGGAGTGTTCCTCCTAACATTAGGCCTTAAAAATACCCTTATGCCTAGAAGAGTGAAATTGAGCGTATGGTTGAAGAAATTTTAGAGGTTGGAATTATTAGACCTAGCCAAAGTTCTTACTCTACACCGGTGGTAATGGTACTCAAGAAAGAGGGATCATGGTGTATATGTACAGATTATAGAGAGCTCAACAAGATCACTATTAAAGATATGTTTCCCATTCCCATCATTGATGAATTGTTAGATGAACTACATGGAAAACTATATTTCACAAAATTGGATCTTCATTCAAGGTATCATTAGATTAGAATGAAGGAAGTTGATATCCCAAAAACAACATTTTGAACTCAAGAAAGCCATTATGAATTTTTGGTCATGCATTTTGTCCTTACAAATGCACCTTCCACATTCCAAGGGTGGATGAATTCCATTTTCAAGCCCTTCCTTTGAAAATTTGTGTTAATATTTTTTGATGATATACTAATCTATAGCAAGTCTTGGGAGGATCATGCTCACCATGTTGACAAGGTGCTACAACTACTAAAGGAGAAACAACTATATGCCAAACCACCCAAATGTTTCTTTGGGGTAAAGGAGGTAGAGTATTTGGGTCATATTGTATCTCATGAAGGTGTCAAGGTAGACCCTAACAAGATTAATGCCATGATGGACTGGCCGATTCCCAAAACATTGAATAATCTTAGAGGATTTTTGGGTTTGACGAGTTACTACCACAAGTTTGTTTGTAACTATAGAAGAATATCAACACCTTTAACTACATTAACTAACAAGGATTCAGTTTCATGGAATCCAAGGGAAACTGAAGATTTTGAACAAATTAAAGAGTCGATGTTCAAAGATCCTATATTGACCACGCCAAACTTCACAAAAACCTTTATTGTGGAATACGATGCCTCAAGAAAAATGGCATTGGTGTTGTTCTAATGCAAGAAGGAAGGCCCCTTGATTTTGAAAGTCGACCACTCAAGGGAAAGGACTTAAAAAAACCCATTTATGAGAAGGAAATGATGGAAATACTACATGCATTGAAGAAATGGTGCCCTTACCTAATAGGTAGTCACTTCAAGGTCAAAACAGATCATGATAGTCTTAAATACTTCTTGGAGCAAAGACTATCTTCAGAAGAACAAAAAAAATAGGTGACCAAGATGTTGGGTTATGATATTGAAATCATTTATAAAAAAGGGAAGAAAAATCTTGTGGCAGATGCACTCTCAAGAAAGGATGAATATATTGAGGCCTTTCTGTATGTTATCTCAATCATCCAACCCGATTGGATAATAAAAGTGAGGGATGAATGGAATAATGACGAAAATGTGTGGACTCTCATTCAAAGGTTGTAGTAGGATTCCAGTGCATCAGATACATTTACATGGAAAAATAATTCGTTATGGTACAAAGATCGCTTATATTTATGCAAGAAATCCCAACTCAAACAAAAGTTAATATTGGAATTGCACACCTCTCTGGTAGAAGGGCACTCAAGATTTTTGAAAACCTACCATAGGGTCAAGAATGAATGTTTTTGGGATGGCCTTAAAATTGATGTTCAAAGGTTTGTGGCAAAATGTTTGGTTTTCCAAAAACATAAGGTGGAAACAATTAAGACCCGAGGTCTTTTACAACCATCAACCATCCCAAGTGAGCACTGGAAGGATGTTTCCATGGATTTCATCACAGGGTTACCTAAGTCTTAAGGAAAGAGTGTCACCATGGTTATTGTTGATAGAATGACCAAGTACACACACTTTTGTGCACTCTCTCATCCTTTCAAAGCCAGTAAGTTTCTACTGCATTCATGGAGAGAGTTCAAAAGATACATGGAAGCCCAAAGATTATTGTAAGTGACAGAGATCCCATCTTCACTGGACATTTTTTGACAGAATTATTTTCTTGTTTGGGTACTCAACTGGCTCATAGCTCATCTTATCATCCTCAATATGATGGACAAACCGAGATAGTGAAGAAAAGTCTGTAAGGATACCTTCCTTGCTATGTCTTTGATAAAGAAACATAATGGTTCAAATGGTTACCCTTGGAAAAATGGTGGTATATCACTTCCTTTCATACTTCAACAAAAATGACACCATTTATGACACTCTATGGATACCACCCACCTTCCATCACTTCTTCTCTAAAAGAAAAATCTAAGGTTCAAGTAGTGGAATATCACATTGAGCATCAACAACAAGTTCTCCAACTCTTAAAGGACAACCTGACCATGGCACAAAATTGCATGAAACAACAAGTAGATCAACATCGTAGTGAAAGAAGTTTTGAAGTAGGGGATTGGGTATTTTTAAGACTACAACCATACAAACAGATGTCCCTCAAGAAAGATAAGAAGGATAATAAATTATCACCAAAGTACTATGGACCATATAAGGTGTTGCAAAAGATTGGTACTATGGCATACAAATTGGAGTTGCATGCATCTTCACGAGTACACCTACTTTTCCATGTTTCATGGTTAAAGACGTTTATAGGTGACAAGATCCCAGTTCAAACTATATTACCAGAACTTAACGAGGAAGGAAAAATCATATTGAATCTTGAAGCTATCATTGACACAAGAATTCTTCAGTTGAGGAATAGATCCATTTCAGAGTATCTCATTAAGTGGAGGAAACTACCTACTGAATATTCCACTTGGGAAAATGAGTCTTTTATACATAAGCATCCATAATTACTCAATCATTGCGGACAACTCTTGTCTGAAGGGGAGGGGCATTTTAAGCCCTAAATAGTGGCACATTACCCATTAATTGGGGCATATTACATTTGTAATGTTATTTTATTTATGTCGGCTTGGGTCAATTACTTGTAATTGTACCTCCTAGTCTCCTATATATACCAAGGAGGCCTTTTCATTTGGAATCATCTTGTATTTGGAAATTTCTATGGTGTATAAGGAGGTTTCCCCCTCGAAGAGGCTTATTATCTGAAATTATCTCTTTGTTAAGGCCTTGAGTACTTATTCTGAGGTTTTTTTATGCTATTTTGACATTTGGCTCTTAACAAGATGAGTGAGCTCCAATAGGGCGGGTGATCCTTAGGCGTCAGATGAATCTCAACCATCATTCGGGAAACCGTGTGACATGTTTCTACACTGTCCATCGAGGAAAAGAAATATTCCTCGATACCCTGCATTCAAAGTAGTGAAACTGATCCGAATTTTGAGAGCAAAACAAAATAAATACAGATTATTAAAAGATTCTTAACATAGAATAACAAATATACAGTAAAATTGGTTTTCTATTCAATAAGGAAATAAGTTGAAACTGTAAAATGCAGCGGAAAACAAGCTTGCTTGAAATGGTGGYAGCTTATCTCTGAGAAGAGATGTGACGGTTGCGCTCATTTGCAAGAAGATCATTACAATGAGGCTATGAAGGATTTTTTACAATAAACAAGAATGTCAAAAACCMTAGACATCCAAAAACCTAACCCTAGGAGATGAAGCGCCAAAAGTCATGTGGGCCCCATTTGGGTAAGATAGTACGATCTCTATTTTAGGCRCACAATAGCTCGTTGGAAAGGTATATCATATGAATACACATTTTTATGGTATCTATCAAAGGTCATTTGATGCAGGAGCATCGTCAGCAAGAACACGTGGAAAGAGAACTCATCACCTTAGCGCGCCTTTGAATCATTTTGGAATCTTAAACGCTGACATTTTTCTGCAAATCTTTTTCTTTACTGATTGAAAACTGAAGAAGATCAAAACGCTTGGGAGCGGATGATCTTGGAGTTTCACTCCTAGACTTTAATGTAACGAAACTTAAGTAGATGTAATTTTTTTTTCTTCAAGAAGATAGATAGTCGGGGGGAACCCTAGGAACCTAGTTGTATATGTAGATGCATTGTATGCCCAAATGAGGCTGTTGGAGGAGTATTGTTACTGAATAGGAGGTAGCTGCAAGTTAGTTCTTTGAGGTAGAATAGTTCTTTGAGAGAGATTGAGAGAGATGATACTTTGTTACAATCTAGCCTGCACATATTGTAATCAAGCATTCATCTTAATAGAAAGAAAATAGTTTTTCCTGCATATGAACTTTCTGTGTGTTTATGTGTATTTGATGAATGTTATCTGTGTGTGTTTATGTATGTTGTAGATGCATGATAGGTTTCATGTGTAGTAGGACAATAGATTTCTCTATATTTGTTGATTTTGAAATATCATTCTGGATTCTTTAGGTTGTGCAAGGAGTGCACAACAGAACATTGGAAGTTTTGTAGCCAACGTAAGGAGTGGGCATCGGAACTTTGTGGAGTCAGAAAAGAACGTGTCAGGAGGGTGCACTAGTGTGATAACAACTCAGGGGAAGACTCTATGTTTTTGAATACCTTAGAGGAGAAACTGTGCAGAGGAATCACAAAGAGATAGAGTCACTAAGAACTCTGTAGAGCTCTGCCAGGTGGGCATTGAGCAGGTGCAAGTGTGCACAGAATAACTCTTTGTCGAGTTCAAAGAGAAGAGTATCAGAGGAAGGTACTCACAGAGTTGTTGAACACTCTGTGAATCTCTACAAGTGTGCATTGAGAAAAAGTTGTCGAGAAGGCGCAATAATCTCTTAAGGAATAAAGGGACTGAGATATTAGAACTTGAGTAGGAAAAATCTCAAGAGAGACTGCGCAAGGAGTGCGTGCAGAAGTGAATTTGTTTAAAGTTCACAAGCTGAGGAGGAGTAGTGCAAGTTTTCATGCAGAGCGCAAGTGTGCACCAAAGATGAGGTCAAATTTCATTGTCAAAGCCCAGGAGAGTGTTGAGTTACCGAGAGGGCACTAGAAAAGTCCTTTGAAGGAAGCAGAAGGGTCGAGACCCTTTAGAGTTTTGAGCTAGTTTTAAGATCCGAAGAGATAGCGTGAGGAGGGTGCAAGAGTTGGACTTATTCAAAGTCCCAAAGATAAGGAGGAGAGGCTCAAGCTGAGACCAGAGCATTCAGGCTTGTAGCAAAAGGGTCAGAGGCTGAAATGTTTGAACACTTGCAAATTTTCCCTAGTTCGGGAGAATAAAGAAGTCAGATCAACTGCAGGAACATATATGGACTGTCAGATCAGGGTCCAGGATGAAGGAGGAATGTGCGAGGAGGAGAACAAATCCCATCCATTGGATCTGAGCAGGAGAGATCGACATCCGTCGGATCTAGGTAAAGTGCACGAGCCTTAATTCCTTTAAGAGTGCATAAGAGAGAAGACTTACCGAAGTCCCGAAGTCCGGAAGCCAGTCGGGACCGTCCATTGTCCAGGGTGACAGGTGGTGGAAGATCTGAGACTCTGGAGTGGAAGTACTTCGGGAGTTATTAGACATGAAGAAAGTGAAAGCATCGAAGAGACAAAGTAGATCCTAGTCGTTGGTCACCTAGGGGGTACATGTCAACAGATCTAAGACTTCGGGGAAAGTCACTTCGAAGGATTTCAAGTGTGGAGTGTGACAAACTCCCGAAGTCCCAAAGGATGAAGTAGATCGCAATCGTCCATTGCAAAGAACACGTGGTGAGAGATCAGGAATTTTGGAGGCCTAGCACTCCGAAAGGAATTCGACGAGAGAAAAAAAGATCTAGACCGTCAGATCTAGAGGGACGCGTGGCGTAAATCCTTCAACTTCAGGTGAAATCACTCCAGGAGGAATGAGTGTGCAGGAGTTTGAAATTCCCGAAGCCTGAAGAGCCGAAGTGGATCGTGACTGTCAGACCCAAAAAGACACGCGTCGACAGATTGTGTATTTCGGGTGAAAGCGCTTTGAGAGAAAGCGAGCGCGAAGTTGAGACTTTCGAAGGCATAAGTATCGAAGTGGACCAGTTCCATTGATTTGAGGAGGACACATGGAAAAAGATCTGTCATTTCAAAGAAAAGTCACTACGGGATAAAAAGGAGTGTGTTGAACAGGAACTCCCAAAGGCCGGAGAGCCAAAGTTCATCTGAGTCGTCCATTTGCTGAGGACAGGTGTCAATATATCTTCCACTCTGGAAGATATCCATTTCAGGAAGAACCAGGCACAGGAGTTTGAAACTCCTGAAGCCCGAAGAGCCGAATTTAATCATAGCCATCAATTTGAGGGAGACAGGCGTCAATAAATCATGGAGTCTAGGTGAAAGCATCCCAGGAGAAAGAGAAGGAAGGAAGGGAGGTAGATATCAACCGTCGGCAAGAGGCACCACTCGATATCACAAGATTGACGGTCACGCTTAATTGCAGGGATAGAAAGTGCTCGTACTTTAAAAATCTTGGAGCGGGCTGCAATCGAAACCATGTTATTGCCAGAGGGATACGTGGGAGCTGCTAGTGAATTGCGGGGAGAAAATTGATGTGGTCTCAAACCACTCTAGGCCACCCCGAAATGGCGTGATTATGTGAGGACATATCTCGAGGTCACATATGAGAGAGGGCTAACGGGAGAGGAGTTAGCACCTAAAACTTGAGAGTTTGGCAATGCGAAGGAAGAGGTTGCGGGTGCCATAGAACCTGCACCAGAAGACTAAAAGGACATGTGTTAAATCACAAGTGAGACCATTAAAGTTTAAGAGAGCTGATTTGGCCTGGAAATCGAAGATCCTTGACCAGGAGGTCGCGCAGCCCCTCAGGAGAGAAGGGGTGTGTGCATCAAGTGGTATTAGAGCTGATTTTGTTTGCAGACAACAGAAAAAAGAGACAAAGATAGTTTGATATCATCAAGTGATATTAAAGCTTAAAATTTCTTGTAGACAGCAGGAAAAGGAAAGAGAAGACAGTATGACTACATCAAGTAGTATCAAGAGCTGAATTTAGTCTGCAGATTGTAGGCAAAGGTAAGAAGGTGAATAGAGATAATCTGATGACATCAATTGGTATCGGAAATTTAAGGTCACCTGTAGCCAACAGGTGAAGGGAGATAGAGTGTTGATGCTCTGTAAAGATTGTTTCAAGGTGTACAGGAAATGGTAGATAGACAGGAGGGTTGAAGATAGACAAATATGGCTATTGAAGGCCATAGGTGTGGTCAAGGAGAAGGCCATCAACAGAAAAAAAAAATGAGGTAGACAAAGAGCTCAGGGAGATCAGAGAAAAAATGAAGAAGCTGACATTGAAGATGTAGCAGGAAGAAAAGGTACATTGGACATATGAATGGCCTTTGAAGAGGAAAGCGAAGTGTCATGTCCATAAGTTGTTATCTAGAAGGTAGCATCAAGTAATGAGAAAGTGGCTAAGGCATGTTGAAAGCCTCAAAGACACAGAGGAAGCGGTTCACATTTGTGAGACAGAAGTTGGGAAAACCATCAGTGATGAGGAAGGGAGACCAATTGAGGATTTCATAGACTGCCAAGAGGGCGGTGATGGAAATTTAAATTTCCAGGTCAGAAATGAGATGAGATCAGTTGATCTCATAGACTACCAGGAGGGTAGAAGAGAAATCCCAGATTTTCAAGTGGGAAAGGAAGAAGAGAGGAGATTATTTGAAAGTCTCATGAACTCAGCTGAGAGTTCAAATCAGCAAGGAGAGTTGGTGGAGGGGGATTAGAAATGCATTCTGATCATTGGGGGAATTCAAATATTCCTGCCAAATAGTCCAGTAGAGGCTAGTACAAGTGTTGCATATGAGGAGGTAATGCAACAAGAATCCAAGAAAGAGGCCATGGGGCCAAATGATTTTAAAGATAATTGTGTCTATGATGCAGGTGCTATAGAGAAAGTACATCCAACTATGACTATCATGATGAAGAAGAAAATATCAGAATATTCTCAGGGAGAAGAGGAAGAGGAGCACACAGTTGAGATGCTCACTCAGTGGGAGATGGAGTTGAAGATGTTGGAGGATTGGTTGGACAATCCAGAACCAGAAGGTGGCTGCCAGGAGATAGTCATGCAGATTGCAGGAGAAGAGCATTCAGTAGAATTTCTTAAAAATTTCAGCCCAAGAGATGAACAGGAGATGAATACAACACTGGAGCCTGCAATAGAAGAGGAAGAAGACAACATAGATTTTTCTGAGTTGTATGAGGAACTAGAAGCCCTAGAGAGAAGGGTAAATATGCAGAGTAGGCATATCCAACATGTCAAGTTGGAAATAGGTGGAGGAGCATACCAGCCTAGGGAGCAGCTGGAGGAAGTTGGAGTTGGACCAACATAGGAGGAGATGACAGAAGTCAAAGCTGAGAAACAACTCAGAGGTGAGACTGCAGAACTGGATTCTACAACAGAGTGGCCAACTAGTACCACATGAGATGAAGATAACATGAAGGTTTAGATTGATCAGATTGGTAAAAATGAGAAAGAGCACACATTTCAATGTGACCAAGAGATGGAGAAAGAAGAGAATTTGGTGGAACTGCTCAAAAATTTCATCCAAGAAGATGAACATAATGCAACTGTAGAATTGGGATCTATAGTAGAAGGAGATGAGCATTCAGATGAATGGCTCGAAAATTTCAGCCAGAAAGTTGAGCAAGAGATAACTGTAGAATGTGAACCTACAATAGAGGAGGAAGCAACGGATAGCATGGATATTTTTTATGTGTGTGAAGAGTTGGAGGCCTTGGAGAGAAGGGTAAAGATGCAAAGGAATCTTATCCAACAAGTTAAGTTGGAAATCGATGGAGAGAAAATGAAACAGAGCATACTGCAAGAGGAAATCTAGCCAATGGACCAGCTGGATAAAGAAATAGAGGAGATAAAGAGATTGATCCTAGAAGCAGCACAAGAAGCAATCATCAGAGAAGTATGGGATAGAAGAAAACCTGCAGAAGCAACAAGGAAGAAGAGGAAGCAAGACAAAGGAGTAGATGGACAACTCCAAGAGAAGGTATGGGACCCTGGAGAATATCAACGACAGAGCAGAGGGAGCCATGAGAAGGAGCTCATGATTTTCCCAGCAGTGGAGTATGATGCAAGAGCATCATTAGAAAGAACACGTGGAGAGTCAACTCAGCGCCTTAGCGTGCCTTTGAATCATTTCAGACTCTTAAACGCTGGCATTTTTCTGCAAATTGTTTTCTTTACTGATTGAAAACTGAAGAATATCAAAATGCTTGGGAGCGAATGATCTAGGAGTTTGACTCCTAGACTTTAATGTAATAGAACTTAAGTAGTTGTAAGTTTGTTTTCTTCGAGAAGATATAGAGTCGAGGGGAACCCTAGGAACCCTCTTGTATATGTAGATACATTGTATGACCAAATGAGGTTGTTGGAGGAGTATTGTTACTGAATAGGAGGTAGATGCAAGTTAGTTAGAAATCCTCAGAGGAGGAAACATGAGGTAGAATAGTTATTTGAGAGAGCTTGAGAGAGTTGAGACTCTCTTACAGTCCAACCTGCACATATTGTAATCAGACATTCATCTTAATATAAAGAAAGCAATTTTTCCTACATATGAACTTTCTATGTGTTTATGGGTATCTAATTAATTTTATTTGTGTGCGTTTATGTATGTTGTAGATGCATGATAGGTTTCATATGTAGTAGGAAGATAGATTTCTCTATCTTTGTTGATTTTGAAATATCATTCTGGATTCTTTAGGTTGTGCAAGAAGTGAACAACAGAACATTGTGAGTTTTGTAGCCAGCGCAAGGAGTGTGCATCGTAACTCTATGGAGTTAGAAAAGAACATGCCAGGAAGGTGCACTAGAGTGATAACAACTCAGGGGAAGCCTCTAGGTTGATTAATACCTTAGAGGAGAAACTGTGTAGAGGAAGCACAGAGAGACAAAGTCACTGAGAACTCTGTAAAGCTCTGTCAGGTGTGCATTCAAAAGGTGCAAGCATGCATAGAAGAACTCTCTGTCAAGTTCAAAGAGAAGAGTATCAGAGGAAGGTACTCACAAAGTTGTTGAACACTCCGTAAAGATTTGCAAGTGTGCATTAAGAAAAAATTGTCGAGAAGGCGCAAGAATCCCTTAAGGAATAAAGGGACTGAGATATTAGAACTTGAGTAGGAAAAATCTCAAGAGAGACAACGCAAGGAGTGTGTCCATAAGTGAATTTATTTCAAGTTCACAAGTTGAGGAGGAGTAGTGAAAGTTTGCATGCAGAGCGCAAGTATGCACCAGAGCTGAGGTCAAATTTCATTGTCAAAGCCCATGAGAGTGTTGAGTTGCCGAGAGGGCACCAAAACATTCCTTTGAAGGAAGCAGAAGGGTTGAGACCCTTTAGAGTTCTGAGCTAGTTTGAAGCTCAAAAGATATAGCGTGAGGAGGGTGCAAGAGTTGGACTTATTCCAAGTTCCAAAGCTTAGGAGGAGAGGCTCAAGTCGATACCCAAGAATTATGGCTTGCAGCAGAAGGTTCAGAGGCTGAAACCTTTGAACACTTGCAAATTTTCCCAAGTCCGAGAGAACAAAGAAGCTCAGGAGGAGGAGCAACAACAATCTTCAAATCGGCTGTAGGAAGAGATATGGACTGTCGTATTAGGGTCCAAGACAAAGGATAAATGAGCGAGGAGGAAAACAGATCCCATCCATTGGATCTGAGCATGAGAGATCGATATCCGTCAGATATAGGTAAAGTGCACGAGCCTTAATTCCTTTGAGAGTGCACAGGAGAGCAGACTTGTCGAAGTCATGGAGAGAGGGTGACAGGTGGTGGAATATCTAAGACTCTAGAGTGGAAGTACTTTAGGAGTTCTCGGACATGCAGAAAGTGAAATCACATAACAGCTGAAGGCTGAAGTAGATCGTGGCCATTGGTCACCAGGGGGGTACATGTCAACAAGTCTGAGACTTCGAGGAATGTCACTTTAGAGGATTTCAACTATGGAGTGTGACAAAATCCCAAAGTCCCAAAGGTCGAAGTAGATCACAACCATCTATTATGAAGGACACATTGTGAGAGATCAGGAAGTTCAGAGGCCTAACACTTTGAAAGGAAGTCGACGAGAGCATAGAAGATATGGACCATCATATCCAGAGGGACGCATGTTGGAAATCTGTCAGCTTTGGGAGGAACGAGTGTGCAAGAGTCTGAAACTCTTAAAGCCCAAAGAGCCAAAGTGGATCATGACCGTCAGATCCAAAAAGACACACGTCGACAGATCATGTATTTCGAGTGAAAGCGCTCTGAGAGAAAGCGAGCGCAAAGTTGAGACTTTCGAAGGCCAAAGTCCCAAAGTGGACTAGAGCCGTTGATTTGAGGAGGATGCATGGCAGAAGATCTATCATTTCAGAGAAAAGTATTGTGGGAGAAAAAGGAGTGTGTTGAACATGAAATCCCAAAGGTTAGAGAGATGAAGTTCATCTGATTCTTCTGTTTGCTGAGGAAAGGTGTAAGAAGATCTTCCACTTCAGAAGATAGTCATTTCAGGAAGAAAAAAACGTAGAAGTTTGACACTCCCGAAGCCCAAAGAGCCAAAGTTAATCGTAGCCCTCTATCTGAGGGAGACACATGTCAATAGATCGTGGAATCCAGGTGAAAGCATCCCAAGAGAAAGAGAAGGAAGTAAGGGAGACAAATCTCAGTCCTTGGTCAAGAGGCACCACCCGAGATCACAAGATCGATGGTCGCGAATAATTGTAGGGATAGAAAGTGCTTAGACTTTAAAAATATTAGAGTGGGCCACAATAGAAACCACGATATTTCCAGAGGGATATGTGGCAGTTGCTAGTGAATTGCGGGGAGAAAAGCGGCGTGGTCTCAAACCACTCTAGGCCGCCTCACAATAGCGTGATTACACGAGGACATAGCCCAAGGTCACATACGGGAGAGGGCTAACAGGAGAGGAGATAGCGCCTGAAACTTGAGAGTTCAACAACGCGAAGGAAGAGGTTGTGGGTGCCATAGAACCTGCACCAGAAGACTTAAAGGACCTCTGTTAAATCACAAGTGAGACCATTAAAGTTTCAGAGAGTTGATTTCGCTCGAAAATCAAATATCCTTGACCAGGACGTCGCGCATCCCCTCAGGAGAGAAGGGGTGTCTACATCATAATTTTTTACCATGGATATCCCTAAAAATGTTGTTTAGGGCCTCAAAACAGCCCCGCAAGTCAGGGACCTGAAAACTAGGAAAAGAAACTACCAAACTAGAAAACTACCAAAATGAATGAGTTGGAATAGGTGGGAGGAAACCAACATCCATTTGGATCAATCCTCCCTCCTTAGGAAGCAATGGTCTCCATTGTGTTGAGTTCCCCCATCAGATGAGGAAATGTTTGTTGATTTTTTCCCTGGGTGAGCCACTTTCGTTGGTGCAGGATTTGTCCTACTTTGACAACTCGATAAAGCTAGATCCTTTGTTGTCGGGTGCCCTTGATCTGTGTGTCCATAATATGATCACTGGATTACTCTTGCATGTAGTCAGGGTTAAGCTTTGTTGGTTTCAACTTCTCTGCTATCTCTGAGGTGTCCAATAATGGTGGGAAATATGGCCAAAGGAGAGCCATGTTGAAGACTGGTTGCAGGCCAAGGAAAGGGGAATGTTGAGTGCAAAATCATTGTCACCCACAACCTTGGTGATGGTTTATGGCCCATACCGGAGTGGAATAAGATTCCTATGGGGCCCTGTAAGGCATTCTTTCTGCAACTGCAACCAAAATTTGTCACCCACCTGAAACTTATGTGGCATCTGGTGTTGATCATGGTGTTGCTTGTACTTGGCATTGGACTTCTGTAAAATATATTGAACCTATTGGTGGATGTGTTGGATCTTCTCATTGAACCAGGTGGATTTGTTATCTTCTGGTGGAGTAGGGGACAAGTCAGCCAAGGTGGTTGCCAAGGGTAGTGTAACATCCATGGGGACCAATGGTTGCAATACCAACCCACTTGAAAGGGGCTATGGCCAGTTGAGCTATGCAAGGATCGGTTGTAGCTATGCGGGACATAGGGAAGACTCTAATCCCATGTGTGGGGGTTCTTGGAATTTTACATGTGTAGGATATGTACGATCATCCGATTGACGACCTCAATTTGGCCATCTTTTTGGGGGTGGAAGGAAGTGGATTTGGTGAGCTTGGTATCTAGTAGTGACCAGGGGCTCAACCAGAATGTGCTGTGGAACCAACTATCCCGACCTGAGACAACGGTTTGTGGGATCCCAAAGTGTACCCAGACATGTTCAAAGAAGAGATTGAGAGTGGCCTCTACAGTGATGTTCTTCTTGTAGGTGACCATAATTTCCATCTTGGAAAAGCGATCAACCATCACAAAAAATAGTCATTTCTCCTCTTGGTTGACAGGAGGCCCGACATGTAGTCCATTGAGATGGATTCCCATGACTTTTTAGGAGTAGGCAGATGGGTGTACATGCCATGTTTCTTAGTGGTCATTTTGGAAATAACGCAGGCAGTGCAAGACCTGATATACTTGCTGACATCCTATCGAAGTTTTGGCCAGTAGAGATGTTTATGTAGCACTGCCACTGTCTTTTCTATGCCAAAGTGTCTTGCCACCCGACTGTAGTGAGCTTCCAAAATCAACTTCATGTGATCACTTGATGGAACACAGAGATGGCCCAGAAAACACAACAGTATGTCCTAAAGATGGAAATTAGAGACCACAGAGTTTGCTCCCATCATTTGGTGGGTGGTGGAGAAGTCAGGGTCTGTCTCATAGAGGTGGGGCCATCCAGAGGTTTCATGGCCACAAGAGTCTAGCACCGTGGTGAGTGTCGCGAATGGAGGTCGACTGAGGAAATCAACAACTCGGTTGGTACTTTCTGTTTTATACTTGATTTTGAGGTGGAACTGTTGTAAATATGTGGACCACTTCTGATGGTGGCCATTCTGCAATTTGCCTTGGGTTTGCATGAACTGTAGTGGCTTGTGATCGGTGTGGATGACTGTCTCCTTCCCTAGAATGTAATGTCTCCACTGGAGATAGGCTTTCACAATGGATTGCATTTCTTTGTCATAAGTAGGGTACTTATGGACAAAATCTGATAGTGTCTCACTATGATACGCAATGGGGTGGCCGTGTTGAGTGAGAACGACGCACACAACATAGTCTGAAGCATTTGTCTTGATCTCAAAGGGATATTGCAGGTCTAGTAATGAAATTGTCGGGGATGAGAAAAAACACTGCTTCAAGTCATCGAAGGCTTGTTGTTGGGATAGGCCCCACACAAATGTTTCCTTACCGCCACCCCTGGTTACTTGGCTGAGGGCCCATGCGATATGAGAGAATCCCAACACGAACCTACGATAGAAATTGGCAAGGCCCAAGAATATCTGAAGCTCAGTGATTGTGGTTGGGGCTGTCCAGTCATAGATTACTTGGATCTTGGTTGGATCAACATGCACACCATACTGATCAACGATGTAGCCTAAGTAATGGACCCTGTCCATGCCGAAGGATAATTTTTCCAAGTTTGCATATAGTTTGTGCTATCGCAGGGTGTGCAGAACTTGTTGAATATGTAGCAAGTGTTCCTCCCAAGTCTTGTTGTAGATGAGGATGTCATCCAGATACACCACTACAAAACTACTGGTGAAAGGTCACAGGATATCATCCATCATCCTCATAAAAGTTGTTGGATCATTTTTCAAACCAAAGGTCATGACCAACCATTCAAAAAGACCTTCTTTTGAATTGAAGGTGGTCTTCCATACATCTGTTTGTTCTATTGGGATCTGGGGGTAGCCAGACTTCATATCAATCTTACTGAAGTATTTGGCCCATGTGAGTTGATCAAGGAGGTCGTCAATTCAGGGAATCAGGTATCTGTTACAGATTGTGATTTTATTCAGGGCTCGATAATCAATGCAGAGTCTCCAAGTCTCGTCTTTCTTCTGCACCAGTACGATTGGGCTCCCACAAGGCAATGAGATGGGATGGATGTGCCCCTTTTGGATTAGTTCTTGGATCTCCCTCTTGATCTCCTCATTTTCTAATAGAGAGTGGCGGTAAACCAACCCATTGGGTAGCGGTGTGTCTGGGGTCAGATCGATGGGATGTTTGACCTGACAGTGCAGAGGTACCCTGATAGGAGAGGAGAATATATTTGAGTATTCTTCCATGACCTTATCCACTTGCTTCTATTGTATGGAGAGATCAGTCGCGGAGGCCCCAGATGTGGTTGTGATCTTTCGCTTACTCTTAGAGCGAATCACGAAGAAGAAGAAATTCTTGGTTTGAGAGATGACCTTCCTATATTTCTTGGTAGAGATCAAGGAAATATCACTAGGAGGGACTGCCTCAAGTATCCTGTACAATTTCCTGTTCAAAGTAATAATAACACTATGAGGCCTAGACTCATATACAACATGACGTTTCCATAAATAAGGTTGGCCCAAAAGAACATTAAAAACTTTGAGAGGAGCAACATCACAAAATACCTTGTCTTTGAAGGGCTTGATGTCGTACGACAGTTGACACTATTGGCTGACGCAGAGATCACTTCCTTGGCGGATCCATCCATTGGTGTAGGGATGCGGGTGCAGCGTTGTCGGCAGGGCCAGCTGCTTGATGACCTCTGCTGAGATGAGGTTCTTCTGGCTACCGCTATCAACGATGAAGTGCAGTGGGGTGCTTTTTACCCACATCTGCGAATGGAAAAGGTGCTCACCTTCTTTTGGCTCGTCTAGTTCACCAGGATGGAGATTAGTGGTAGAAAAGGTGGCACTGGGTTCCACATCAATGATTCGTCTTCCCCTTTATGGTTCTGACTCAGAGTCAGAAACCGCATCTGATCCAGAGGCTTTCACTTCGGCCACTAGCGACTTCTTTGAGCGGAAATCAATAATTTTGTTCCAAGGGATCTTATGGAAGTCGCATCACTTCCCGCTATCCTTCTTTGTCTTTTCAGTGTCCTTTTTGCTTACGGCTTGGTCTAGTTGTCTTGATATTGTCCATATTTTCTATGTCCTTTGTTTGGTAGGTAGGGGCCATCCTTTCCTAGTTTTTACTGCGAGGGGTTCCCAGGCCCAAATTGTCGCATCTTTTGTTTGAGCTTCTGCTCGTCATGCCCAAGGACGAGATGTCCAGAAATTCCATTTTGGTCTGGATATATCTATGCAGAGAACCATGATACTTCAGTACCAGATGTCACTCTAAATATTTGATAGCCAGCTTGGTGCGCAGGGTATGGAAGATATTTTTGAAATCTGGCACTGCTTGTTCTCTTTCTTGTGGCAGTGTGGTCCATTTGGTATACAAGTAGTCATAACTTCTGACAGGGTAGTATTGTTCCTTAATAGCATCCCTGAAGGATTCCTAGGTGGCCACAACTATAAATAATGAGGGTTCCTATGTTTCCTTTTGCTCATAGAAAGTTTCCCATCAATATTTGACATGGGGAGCGGCTTTTAGGAGCCCAAAAGTAATTTTTTCTCTATTTGAAAAGTTATGGACAGAAACATACCCTTTTAGTAGATTTAACCACTTGTCTACAACATCTGTGTCTATCTGACCTTCAAATATAGGAATATCGAAGTTGATTTGTACCTTGAAGGGGGCGGCGCCTCCGCTCGAGGAAGATGTGTCGCTTGTTGGTAGCCACCGAAGGATTTGCGTGAAACTATCCATCATCTTGTTCCTTTGTTGCATGAGGGCTTCCTCAAGCAACATTTTGAAAGGATCTCTTGTCCCGTCATCTTTCTTTTCTCCTTCCATGAGAGGTCGTTTGGGTGTGTGAGAGCTTCCTTAAGCAACATTTTGAAAGGATCTCTTGTTCCATCATCTTTATTTTCTTCTGCCATGAAAGGTCGTTTGGGCGTGCAAGAGCTTTTATCCTCAAGAGAAACAAGCTCGAGACCCAATTCTTTTTACCTTGACCTCGTTGGGGACATGCATTAAGACGACAAGGAGTAGACCGCTTTGATACCACTGATCCAAATTTTGTGAGAAAAAACGAAATGAATACAGATTATTAAAATATGCTTAA
The DNA here is from genome assembly GCA_010110895.2 of Picea sitchensis. Classification (NCBI taxonomy): domain Eukaryota; kingdom Viridiplantae; phylum Streptophyta; class Pinopsida; order Pinales; family Pinaceae; genus Picea; species Picea sitchensis. Next base: position 42,026 of record SNQJ01S0027789.1, read on the forward strand.
CACAAAATAACAGAGATACAGTAAAATTGGTTTTCTATTCAATAAGGAAATAAATTGAAACTCTAAAATGCAGCGGAAAACAAGATTGTTGGAATGGTGGAGGCTTATCTCTGAGAAGATATGTGAGGACTGCGCTCATTCGCAAGAAGATCATTACAATGAGTCTCTGAAGGCCTTTTTACAATAAACAGGAATGTCAAAAACCATATACATCCAAAAACCTAACCCTAGGAGATGAAGCGCCAAAAGTCATGTGAGCCCCGTTTGGGTAAGTTAGTACATCAACTTCCCGGGGTTGTAACTTTTGCCTATGATCTCCGTTTTAGGCGCACGATAGCTCGTTGGAAAGGTCTATCTGAGGAATACACATTTTTTTGTTATCTATGGAAGGTCATTTCTTATTGCGGTGAGCCCTAAGAATGTTGTTTAGGGCCTCAAAATGGCCTCGCAAGTCACAGACTCGAAAACTAGGAAAAAAAAATGCCAAAATGAACTAGTTGGAATAGGTGGGAGGCCACCAAATCCATCTGGATCAGAAACTACCTGAACCTTTCGAATTTTGAATGGATGGTATCAAAAGGGAATATTCTTCAATACCATATCCATCAAAGGTAAGTGATGAGTGCATCGGAGGAAAGTTTGAGTGATAACGACGGTAGGCTTGCGTGGATCAGAATTTCTCCATGGTAGGTTAGATAGGCGCCACATTGGTGCTATGTTATCACCATGTCATATGGAAAGTGTGACGAGGTGTCACGTGGATGTCACATGTCAGTGGATTAGAGGTTGAAAACCCAAGAACTTCAGAAGGTCATATCTTTCGTTCTAGAGCTCAAATTTGAGTGAAATTACCATCATTGGAAAGCTCTTGACGAGCAAAAGATGATGGATTTGTGAAATAAAGGAATTAAGATAGTCGAGAAAAGTGAAAATTCTAATGCCCCATCCCTTAAAAGGACACTTAGAGGTTAGGTGTGCTACATTTTATCAGTTCTCCACTCTTTTCAAAAAAATAAGTGTTGGTATCCTCCTTAGGGGTGTAATGGGGGATCCAAAGAGCCCAGTGGAGTAGTAATAGTATGGTTATGGTGGTCATTCAATGTAAAGTGGATTAGGTCGACTATGGTTATTATTGTTAAATAAGGCCCTCTACTTAGTTAGCATGGAATAAATGTATTGTGGCCTCATTAAATAAGATCCATTAGGTAGTTAAGATGTGGTTATGATTAGATTTTTATATATAGCTATAAATAAGGAGGGAGTCCTCCTCATGGGTTATGTGTGGAGTATTTTGTATTGAATCATAACTCGTTGAGAGGTCACCCTACCTTAAGCGGAAAGTGAGCAAGAGTGGATTCCTTCCATAAAAGGATCATTGTATTGTGTTTCCCTAACTTAAGGGTATTTTTATATAATCGAGTAAAGATGATTTTATATCTTATTATTGGATATATTGTGTATGATTGGTTATTCAGATCCAAGGTGCATAAAAACTAGTATCAAAAATATTTCTTAGGCCCAAAAGAGGGGGGGAAATGTAGGTTTTCGAAGGTAAAAGAAAGTCCACAAAACCCAGATCAATTACTATAGTTTTTTTAGTATAATTTAAATAAACCGCTTGCAAATTGAGTTTCTCTTGGAAAAACACCCAAGTTAAAAAATGAAACATTCAAAGTGGAGTTTGAAAAGTGAATATATCATTGATTTAAAATAAACTATTTTAGATTTTCCCATGACAGACAACATAGATTGTAGAGAAGATCTCTTTTGACAAAGTTCTCATACTGCAACCAAACCAATGCCATTATATAGAGTATTTTTTAGGGTTTTATTTAATATATTATATGTTATGCCTCTTGTCCATATTCAATGTGTTATGTCCCTTGAAATTTTTTTCCCTAAACCATAATAGAACTAAATAATGACCATAACATTGGTGGATCAAATATCATAGATACTACAATAATTTAAGGAAAGAAGCTACCTTTTCAATGTGTATCATTGAATTAGTGAAGAGTATCTCCGATATATATTTGCTTGGCAAGATTTAAAGGATGATTGGAATGACTGGTACATGGATAGTCATCACTTCTATGAACACAACTAGTTTTATCTTCTATTTTATGACTCTACTCCATGTTATGTAGAAAACATCATCGAAGGAATTAAGGATCATATTATGACTACTAGTGCTCAACTTTCATATTCTCCAGTGGTATTGTTCCTTCTATATCCACATCATACTTTTTACAACTATGGAAAGGATATTTTGGACATGGATGGTTGTATTTATTTGGATCCACATGGTCATGATCATCATTTGGAGAACAATACTTCACCATTCATGGAGCTTAGGAATCATCTATTGGATGTCAACTTGAACACCTAAAAATGGGAACTGATTTTATGGATGATTTCCTTGGACTATTACAACATTAATTTTAGTTTTTTTCACATGGGACATTGGCTACTTTAGCATCGAAGTTAGCACTCATACATGGGACCCAAGCGTTATCTTCTCATTTTCTCTTACAAGAGACATTTTGGTGTGTATTTACAAAATAATCACTTGTTGATAATGTTGTAGCATAATAACACTACCTCATGGCTACTTGAATTTCCCTCATAAGAAAAATCAACATTAAAAGTTGGATATTTATTTAGTCTCATGGGAAATCCTTCAATACCCACACGAGTCTCATGGGAAAACCTTCAATACCCACATCATTCTCATGGTAAATCCCTCGATACCTGCATGACTCTGCTAAAGCAAAGTATAGCTAATTTCATTTTCCAATACTAACCAATAGTCATGACTCAAGTGGATCTAAGATGTACTAGGTATATGCAATATCCTATCTCATAAATGTTGAGTTAATTGGCCTCCCAAGGGTCTTTATCAAGCATTGGGGATTCAACTTGGATGAATATCACTCACATTGGAACTAGTTCGTCATTGGAGCTTCAAGTTTTCCTATAATGAAATCCACACAGTAGAATTTTAAAAGAAGAATAATTGCAAGGTTATGTTGGAGGAATAAGCTTGGAGATCAATCATCTCACTCTCTCATGTCTTTCATTCATTTACCTCATACTTTCTTGTGTTGTTTTCTCAAGGAACCAAGATTTATTCATTCACTGTACTTAGAGAGAGATTTCAAGAAGGAAAATGACCCATCCCGAGAGTGTTGGAGCCCACTTACCTCCAATCATTTTTATCAAATGAAATTACACATTTTTATGATTTTCCATTGGAGTAATATATGAGTATTGTTGTTTCCATACACTATTTTATGTTTAAATGAAATTCTCATGGTTAAATTTGTAATCTAGCTATATACATTCTACTTTGTTACCTACTTGTTATAATACACTTATCTTATATCACAACTAACCATTGTTTTTTTTTTGTCCTACGGCTTAGCTAAATCAAGGGGGTTTTCCTCACCAATGCAAAAAAATCCATGACATAGATTAGCGACTCGTTTATGGGTTTAGATAATATTGTCTTATGTCTTAGGTTTATTCTAGCTAGTTTATAACATTTGGTGCCTTCCAATATTATTAACTGCCATATCATTTCACTCAACAACCATCATCCATGGTTGATTTTTGAGAAATTTGATTTTTTGTAATCCAAATGATTTGCATTCATAATTTTATCTATTTCTCAAGAGTTGAATGAGAAGCCATCCAAACCATGCAAGAATCATGTGGAAATTATCCAAAACCCATGATAATTTTTTGTATGGGAAATCCTTCAAAACCCACTGGAGTTTGGTCACTATATATATATAAACCCATGAGAGTTTTCCCAAATTCAATTCTGGGGGATTATGCAATAGGTTCATGATGTTTAGGGGGAATTTTAAATTTTTCAAAAATTATAAGCTATTGTGCCTATACTTTTACATCTCATTTATTGTGCCTAGTCATTAAAACACACATAGTGGTTAGGGGGAGGAATCATCATTCCCGTCAATTTCCACATGGATGGATTATTTACATGTTATAAAACATGGATCCATAGATTAGAGTTTCATTTGTTTTTTTACTATATCAACTCATACAAACAAAATACCTAAAATCTCTCCCAACCTATTGTATGCTATTTTCCTTGCGCTCACAAGTGATCTTGGCAAATCAAAAAAATGTAAGAAAGTGAGATACCTCCCTTAGTACATTTTTATAAGTCACGTGGTTTATCATGAATTTGATCTGAAAGGGGGGGAATATATTATGAATTGGATCTGAAAGGTCAATGTCCATAATTGGTGTAGAGGAGAAAGACTCTAGCTCGGGCTTGTTGATCCAATTGTGAATCAAATTAAGGAGGCATTACTCAAATTTCTACTACCTTTCTAAGTAAAAAGACTATTTTTTAGTAGAACCATAGGGTCTTTTAAATATTATTTATTAACATATGCATAGATGGCATGATGGGAAAGTGTTATTTATGTAAGGTAATAAATAAGAAGGAGGGAACTGTAGAAAGAGAAATCTAACCCATCTCTTTTAGAACCCATATCTCTATATACGATGCAATTTGTCATGATTGAATCACCAAAATGATGATTCCAACCTCTCAATTCAAAGGGAACAAAAAAACAAAGAAAATATGTTGAATGAGTGAAACAATATTTTTAAAATGGTTTAACTAATATCCAATTTAATGAATTAATGGTTTTATAACTATATTCAAGTTTAATTAATTTAAAATTTCAAAACTAGACTCATTTGTTCACAACCATGAAAAAATATTTTTAAAATGGTTTAATTCATTTCCAATTTGAATGAGAAAATATTTTTAAAATTCATGAAAAAAAAATTAAAATGGTTTAATTCATTTCCAATTTGAATGAGAAAATATTTTTAAAATTCATAATGATTATGAAGAATATTTTTAAAATGGTTTAATTCGTTTCAAATTTGAATGAGCAAATATTTTTAAAATTGCATATGTGGCATTTATTCATAAAAGCCTATTTTAAACCTTTTCAACCTTTTCATTGAAGTTATCCATGAGATGTTATGTTTATTTTGAAAATGTTTTTATATTAATTTGATTCAATTTAATGTAAATATTTTTGGTTATTCACATGTAAAAATTGTAAAGGCTTGTTAGTCTCATCAAATTCAAGGAGATTTCATGTGTTCAAGTAATAATGGACCGCATAATTTAAGACTAGTTAAACTCTATAAAAATCGCCATCTTAAACTTTTTAACTGCCCAATTCAAAGAGTATAATGAGATGAATGGTACATGCACAACCTTTTCATAGGAGAATATTTAAAAGTTTAAGATGGTGATTTTATAGCACTCATCTATTCTCTATGAGAAAATTTGTTAAAGCGCTCAATGTCTATTCTTTGGGAGAAAATTTCAAGATGGTGATTTCTAAGATATCATCCTAAAATTCCTTTGGATCTATTGTTTTCAGTTTAAAACCATATGGAATAAAAAGAATATCTAGGAATGGTATTAAATTAAAGCATTTTTTACTCCAAGATGGTTATATCATGTATTCAAGGATGAGAAGGGTTCAACTCCCTGGTAAATTTTGTCATTAGTGAACCTTCGATCAATGTTAGTTATTGATATGATTAATTGTTTTTCTAAATGGGTGAACATTGATGTCCTTGAATTATTATCTAGTGTTAAAATATATCAAAATGGTATTAAATTAAGACATGTTTTACTTTGAGACGGTTATATTGAAAACAATAAGTCCAAAAGTATCTCAAAATGAGAAGAGTTTGGTTCCCAAGATAATTTCTTTGTTGGTGAAACATTGATCAATGTTGTTTATTGATATGAATAACTATGTTTCTAAGTGGATGGACATTGATGTCCTTGAATTATTATATTTTCTCGATTAAAATGCAAAAAAGACACCTGCATTTTTTTAGTTGATATATGTATAGTAAAAACAATAATCTTTATAATCGTCGATGTATATTTACTCTATTAAATTTCTCTTAAGAAAAATTTAATAGAGTAAATATACATCGACGATTATAAAGATTATTGTTTTTTAGTAATTAGTACATTTTATTAATATTTTTTCTATGTGTGACAACATTTATATGGTTAATAAGATTTGATTTTTTTTTTTATATCTGGTTATGGTTGATAAATTCAGTAGTACTTTTAATATTTATATAGTATTTCCATATAAAAAAATTAACTAATGAATTTTTTTATATAAATATTATGCTTTTGTTAGTTTTTATTATGTTGAAATATTTATGTGACAAAGTTAAATTGGGGTTTCTGAAAAACATAATAATGAGAAATTCAATAATGGAATTGTGCTCAATATTAAAAAATTTGGGTAAATGTTTTAAAACATTGTATTTAATGGTACTTGTAATAGTAGAAACATGATTCTTGTGGATAACTCCATGGAAAGTAATATGTGGGATTTGCAAAATCTAGTTCTGAAAATGCCAATATCGGATTCCAAAAGTGAAAAATCTAGTTATAAAAGTGCCAATATTGAATCCAAAAGTGAAGTTTTGGAATCCAATATTGGCACATTTGGAACTAGATTTTGCACTTTAGAAAGGTTGATTTTCACTCATCTTCAAAGCGATTTAGTCTGAAATTATTTCAAATTTAATAAAATAGGAGTTTTTCATGTGATTGGAAATTATCTAACCTATAACGTTGGTAATGGGGGGAATGTAAGGATAGGATCTGATCCTATTAGGGGTGTGAAGATCAACTTTTCTCAAATCAAAATCAGATAACCATCTACACGAAAAATGGGTTTATTCTTTTCATTCTATTGCAAACCTGTTGAAAACAAATGTATGGCGATAAGGATGGAAAACGACCCTATCTTTGGACATACATGAGGCTTGGTATGAAAATTGGAAAATACATCTAAATGAGCTAAAAAGAATCTATTTTATAACTACAGATGAAGAGGACTCTCTGATGTGGGAAAATAAGAAATATATAGGAATATTTAATGGATCCCACTAGTCGATATGATGTGTGGTGGTGGCCTAAACTATGGGAAATAAAGGCCCCAATGAAAACAAGAATTTTTTCTAGCTAACGCTTAAGAACAAGGTCCTAACTTGGGATGGTTTACAAAAAAATTGGAAGACAAGTCCTTTTTGTTTTTATGTTATGTATGAAGGATTCAAAATCTATTTCTCATTTATTCATCCAATGTCATATGCTCAACACTTGTGAAAAGATATTGAAAAATTAATTCGATTATAAAATGTCTAGAGGAGATTCATATTGGAGGAATGTTGACAAGCCTAGTTTTCAAAGAAATATCTAAGAGAATATAGAGTAATTCCATGTTTAATCTTTTGGGTATATGTTTGTCTAACAATGATTAGGTTTTTGAAGGAAAACAGATTACTCATAAATTACGATTATAAAGTTGATCTTATTTGGTTTTTATTGTGTTATTTTTATGTATATACAATTTTTTGAATGAATATTATTTATCCCACATTATATTTACTGTTATTATATTTTTAGTTTTGTATAATATTTGATAATGGAACTCCTAGTATCGGGTGTCCGAGAAGAGATATTGACAAGGGTCAGCCACAGAGGAGATCACCCACATGGACACCCCTCCCATCAATGCCTTCCCACCTCCCTCCACTCATGTTACTTCAAATAATGAACCCCAAATTCACCAAAGGCTCATGTTCTACTCGGACTTCCACATCATGTGGTTGTCAAACTCATCACAATGAACTGGAAAGTAGAAGGTACGACCCCTTCTCCTAACTTGTCCCTCCCGTCTGTCTCTTCATCATGGAAGCTACCTCAAATTTCATCCTAAATAAATTCCCACCTTGCGTTCATCATGGAAACACCATATCCACCTCCTTCAGCAGTACGCCTCACCCTATTATTTTCCCTCCCAAACTCAGTTGGCTTTATCACCCTTCTCCCTCCTCGCTCGACCATCGACAAGACTCCATTCACTTACTGTTGGCCATTTCCCCAACCTTCTCCTAGCCCTTTGATCTATCCATATCTCTCATGTCTCGAGGAAGAGGCTCTCGACGAGGTTGAGGAAGCTCTTCTCGAAACCTCCCTCGACATACCAGATCATGACTTGTTATTGTAGTTGAAGAGTCATATGCATCTTATGAAACTCATACTCCACTGCACATTCAAGTAGAAATTGACCTCACAGAAGTTGATGTCTGAGTCTTATGATGTTTCGTCTCCAACAATGAAGTCCTAGACACAATCCATTGCTGAATTCTAGACACAGGAAACACCAGACCCCGAGTCTCCCAATACCTATAGACAATTGAATTGTACTAACACATGAAACTCTTTCTTGGATGAGTTTTGATGGACAGGAAGGATGACAAGGATGAGATCTTGCTCTAGATGGATGAGATGCAGGCCCAATTGCAGCTCTAAGACCTCAAAATGAACCTCCTCACTAAGAAGCTCTTAGGTTTGGATATCTTGACCCTCCACTTGGACAACACTCGTGCAACTCTAGATGAGGGATAGCCCTCCACTCAACATTGATGCTCATTCGGCCTCTCATTTATGCCAGAGTAGGAGAAATACACAGATAGATTTTGCTACATTCATAGCAACTAGCTTTATTTTGAGACATTTCCATACATTTATGTTTAAAAGACTCCATTTTCATATCACTCCAGACAATTTGATGCATTTTTTTTGGTTTGGTTTCCCTAGTGGCAGGTCAACAACAAAGTTTTTGTACACTTCAAATATGGAAATAAAAAGTTCTCGAGATAACTTACAAAAACATATATATTAGATAATGGACCAATATATGTTGATGTCAACATTACAAACATTACAATATCTACAATACTGGAATGTAAAATTCACTTGGCTTCTCTTGATACAATAATTGAGGAGGTCATGCTAAATAGGTATCTAAATTAAAAATAAAAAATAAAAAATAAAATCCCCTTATGAATATGGGTTTTTCTTAATATTCAACCTCATATTACTCTCATCTCAACTATTCAAATTGTTCATTCAACTTCAATATTTCCAACAAATCTATCCCTAAAAGTAAAATTGGGTTTCTTAACTACTTCTATTTCAAATTTGGAGTCAATTTGATTGGAGGGATGTTGCTATTTTTAAAGGCATAAGTTTCAATGAAAGCTTGGTAAAATATTGAATATTTTGATTTTGTTTCATCAGTTTATCAAAAACATTATCATTTGAGGGACCCACCATCATATTGATCATTGAAAAGTGATGGGATGTTAACTATGAGTGTCTTGGTGCACCATTCCTATGTGGTCTTTCCCATATGGAAATTTGACTATGATGTGGATTGCATGGATGGTTGACCCTAATGTACATGGGAGTTCCATGTGGCCATTTATAAAATTTCCAACACTATTTTTATTTGAGTTGGTGCTTTGTGATTTACTTTTGGACTCAATGCTCCAAATCAAATTTTTCCTTGGGTTTTGAAGCAAATCAAACTAGTTCTAGAAGTGTAACTTTTCTAACAGAAATTTTTTCAATATATACTAAATATATGGTGTTCTCAAAATAAGTACAAAGTTGTGATATTACAACCATCTTCATAAGGTATACACATACCACATAGACATAATATGTATTCCTACAAAGTGCTTGTTACATATATTTAGACCCATCAAAAAGAAAACCAAAAGAAAAAAAGGAGAAAGTACATGGTAACTTATGAAATTTGTTTTAGAGGAAACTTGATCTCTCAAAAAGACACAGACTTCCCAGATGTGTTATCTTCATCACAGGTAGAGACACAGTGATAGTGGGGGGCCCTCATGGTCATCCTTCCATTTTTTGAAATGGATCCTCCCTGCTGGAACCTAGAGTGGGTTTTTGATAATATGTATGCTTCCTCATTCTCTTCCTTGTAGATATGATCAAATCTAATGGTGTTGAAAAAAGTTATAAGATCCTAGATCTTATCTATCCAGTCCATAAGTGAATATACTTGTAAATTGTTCTTAAATTTTAACCAATCTATCACATTCTTTGAATCCCCCAAGACTTGTAGTTGATCAATACCCAACCGAAGTGCTAAAGATAAGGAATCCCACACCCCAAGTAGTTTCACCCTAGTGTTTGTGCCCATCCCACAGTTCAAATTCCACCTATAAATAATATTTCTAGATATATTAATGGTACCCCAGCCCCACTTAGGATGCCATTTTCTTATGCAGCATCGCCAAACCAACAGATGGACGCCAAAGTAATGTCAAGTGACTTTTTTTTATTCTTTTGCATTTTCTTTTTTGTAGACACTGAACACTGGAATTTTCCACCATCCCTCTGAGTTTAATGCTAAATCCCTGTACTATAGGAGTACGAGATTCAAATAAACACTTGTTTCTTTCCATCCAGATATACCAAAAGGCCAATTAATGTAGGGGAATATATAATTTTTCCATTTTCAGCCAGTTTTCAAAACAATTTGTTAAAGAGTTGCCTCCCCAAGGTGAAACAAGACTAAAAACAATAAATAAAAACTTCCATAGGTGGTGGGTGAAAGGGAAGTTTACAAACAAGTGTAAAGAAATATCCTCGTCCCTACGACAAAGTGAGCAGAAGCTYGGGTCTTCCCAACCTCTTTTCCACAGAATATCCCAGGTTAGGATTTTGTTCTCCAATGCCAACCAAAGAAAAAGTTTGATCTTGTAGGCTAGATCCCAAGACCACATCTGTCTCTACCACCCTGTTGTCTTTTGTGGTCATAATGTTTTTCCATAGCTTTATAAACATTTTTTACAGTGAGGAATCTCGATTGGTCACCTCCAATCCAGATTAAAGAATATTCTCTAGTCTATAGATGGATGCTAGAATCGATTAGCACCTTGCACAAAGAATACCATTTAGTAGCCAAGGATCCCAAGAGTCCAAAATCATCATTGTTTTTCCACTGATTTGTAATGAAACCCAAGGAGGACTGAGCCTTGGATTGATACATGTATCGAATGTTTTTATTTTTTAGAGCCAACAAGAGTTCCAGTGAGATTATTGAAGAATTTCCAATGCCAAGAATCTTGTCCATGCCGATTAGAACAAAATATTCATTACCAGGTTTCCAACTTATCCAGTGTGTAATGAGTGGCAGTGATTTCATCAAGTTTTTCCAAATCTGTGAGGCCAAGGTTGAATAACCCTATCCATTCTAAGCCAAGTAGCCACTGAGTAGGTAATTTTCTTTTATCACCTGGTGCCAGATCCCATCTTTCATCAGAACATGCCATAAGGAGTTTGTGGCCAAAGCATGGTTGAAAATGAAGAGGTTCCTAATACCCCAACCTCCTAAGTGTTTCAGCTTTGCAAGTATCTCCCAATTGCATAGATGTAACCCATGATCTTTTCCACCACCCGACCAAAGGAAGTCAAATATCAATTTGTGAATCCTTGAGAGGACAGAAACAGGGACCGCCGCCAGGGCCATCCAATATACAGATTGTGTTTCCAAAACCGCCTTTGCAAGAGTACAACGTCCTCCAAGTGATAACCAATGATTACAACAATGTTTAATCATGTTTTCAAACTTAATAATAAGCCATCTCTAGTCTTCGAAGGAATTTTTCTCCTCTTTTATGAAATACCCCAAGTATCTAAATCCCTCAGACAACTCCACGAAATTGAAAGAAAAAACTTCCTTATACTTCTCCAGTGCTTCTCCTTGTACCCCCGAATGGTGGAATGTTGATTTATTTAGATTTACTTTTAATCCTAAGGCACAACATAAAAGTTCCAATAGTGTTTTAATCACCAACCACTCTTCAAGTGAAGCCTTTGTCATGATAAGAACATCATCGACAAATATAATATGTAGTTTTTTCATGACCCTGGAAAACTTGACCCCAGTCAAGCTTCCCTCCACTTGTCCTTTCTTCAGTAGAAGGCTAATGATTTCCATAAGAAGGATGAATAGCAAGGGTGAGAGTGGACACCCTTTTCTTAGTCCACATTCACTATGAAAAAATGGGGAGGTCTCACCCTTTATCAGAACAACAAAGGAGGCGCTAACAACACAATTCATAATCCAGTTAACAGAAAGGATACTGAATCCAGTTTGTATAAGAATTAGACACAGG
>SNQJ01S0027789.1:54174-83323 GCA_010110895.2 Picea sitchensis
AAAAGTTCCAATAGTGTTTTAATCACCAACCACTCTTCAAGTGAAGCCTTTGTCATGATAAGAACATCATCGACAAATATAATATGTAGTTTTTTCATGACCCTGGAAAACGTGACCCCAGTCAAGCTTCCCTCCACTTGTCCTTTCTTCAGTAGAAGGCTAATGATTTCCATAATAAGGATGAATAGCAAGGGTGAGAGTGGACACCCTTTTCTTAGTCCACATTCACTATGAAAAAATGGGGAGGTCTCACCCTTTATCAGAACAACAAAGGAGGCGCTAACAACACAATTCATAATCCAGTTAACAGAAAGGATACTGAATCCAGTTTGTATAAGAATTAGACACAGGAAATCCCAACTAACACAGTCATATGCTTTTTTCAAATCCAACTTTAGTATAAGTGTTTTTTTCTTCTTTTCTTTGACACTGTGTATACATTCTTGTGTCATCCCAATGGCGTCCAAAATATGCCTGCCCTTCAAGAAACCAAGTTGTTCACTTGACAGTGCCCTCAAGAGAATAGGTTTAAGTCTATTAGCAATCACCTTTGAAATCAACTTATAGCATAAGTTATATAGAGAAATGGGTCTTAAATCCTTGAAAGTCTGAGGATTATTCTCCTTTGGAATCGGTGCTAGGAAGGTAGAATTTAGTGAGCTTTGTATCTTACCTCTAGTTCTAGAATCTTCCACTAGTTCTAGGAAATCATCTACCACAAATTCAAAAAAGTGGGTGAAAAACTCATTCGTCCAGTCGTCCGGGCCTGGACTTTTATCTTTAACAAATAGTTTTAAGATTTCCTAGAGTTCTTATTTCATGACCGGTCGATCAATGAGTGAAGAGTCTTCCACAGAGACAAAACGTGGGAACAACTTGACTAAGTTCACTTGATCTGCAAGGGAAGTGAGAGAGTCTGCTTCGAACAAATTTTTAAAATATCTAGTGGCCTCTTTTTTTATTTTTTTCATCACATATCTCCCAAATGTGTTTCTGGTTCCTTATTGCATTGGCATATTTGTGGAAAAAAATTGTATTCCAATCCCCACATTTCAGCCAGACTGCTCGACTCTTTTGTCTCCAATGTTCCTCTTCAAGTAATAAGATTTGATTACGCTCTGCCTCCAAGGATTTCAAATGATAGTCAGTTGTAGTGCTCATCCCATCCCTCGACAAACCCGAGAAATCCACCCTGAGTTCCTCCTCCAGAGTTTCCATCCTATGTAGTTTAGCATGCCATCTAAGTCTTACCTAGGTTTTAATTCGGGCCTTTAGTACTTTTAGTTTCCACACAAATTTGTGTTGGAAATCTGATTCCACCAGGAAACTAGTATCCAACTAAACCTCTTTTACAATAGTAGATAAATCATCCTCTTCCATCCAAGATGGATTTAACTTGAAAGGGTAGGCCACCGGAAACTGTTGAAAATCAAATTGGGCTAACACTGGTGCATGGTTTTGAGACGTAGGGAAAATCAACCCAAGATCGGTACCTTCCCACATCATTTATTAAACTTTCCAAAGACAAGATACGATCCAATCGCTTAGCAATACCTTCCACCCCAGTTCTGCCATTCCTCCACGTTGGAACCACATCATCTAGGATCAATTCCACCAAATGATAGTCATGGATCATAAGTTTAAAATAATTTGCAAGCTTGTCCAACTATGTCATCGTTTCCCATACCTCGTCAACACCTGTAGTGAAATTTAAATATCCTGCAAGAATCAAATTTTTAGATGCCAACAACCCACTATGTAGCCACCCGATCCCAAAAATATTTTCTCTCATTACAGGGCCCATATAGATTGAGTAAACAAATATATTTGTTTATTTCTAAACAGATGCCAGTAAGCATAATGCCCCCACTACCGAGTGAAGGTTCCATAACAAACTTATTGGGATCCCACGTCACCAAGATACCACCCAAGTTTCCCACAGAGCTAAAAGCATAAGAAAAATAGCTACGAACAAACTTTAACATAAAATAACATGCCTTCTCCTCTTAAACACGTGTTTCTTGTAAAAAAATAATATCAGGTTTGACTTTCCTAAGTAATCTACGCATGGAGGCCAATTTCAGGGTCCCCCCCCCCCTCTAATGTTTAAAGAGAGTAAGATCATAGTTTATCCTGAGCAAGGGATTTCATGCCTCTAAGTGCCCCAGAGTCTGTAACAGTAAGTGAGTGTCGATCAGGTGTAGCAGAAGAGAGGGTAGCCTTTTTACAAGCACTTCTCGTCTTTATGGGATAAGTCTCGAAGCCGAGGCCTTTAGACCATGCATAACTAGTCCCAGCCCCACCAAACTGGTTCCCCGAATGACCAATGAGTTTAGTAGAGCTCGGAAGAGTTAAAACATTTTTACCCTGATAAGTAGTAAGAGGAACATAAGCATCCACCTCACGGAGTAGAGGGACCAATGAGTCCAGGGTATCCCCCAACGTGCAGTCACTAGGGTCAGCCTCCCTGTAACCTGAGAGTATAAATTGATCTTTCCCCCCCTCCTCAACCTCCATCCAAGCTCCCTCGGTGTTCACTTCAATTTTGTTTATAAGTACCCCACTCCCAAGAAGGGAGTTGGCAGGTGTGAGAGGACACAACCTAGTCTCCTCTTGAGTAGTGTTAACCCTGATCGGGTTGTGAGGAGCCCTGTCCCCTAATGGAAGTTGAGGAAAAACCTATAAGTAAGAGGAGACAACCTTTGTAACCAGCTCAAGTAACAAGGGAGAAATCATGGGCTCAGCCCCTGACTGTGACGATGAATCCAATGCTAAATTTTCCCAAGATGTAAGAGAATAAAAAAATTGGGACATAAATCTTTGAGTTTATCTATGAGAGTGTCGAAGATTGAAATAAAAGGATAGTCCGAGGTCTCAGAAAAGTGAACTTCTTGTGCAAATGAATCCACACCTTGCAAGTCACATCTAGGAATCTTCCTGAGTCGTGAGTTTTCTGACTCCTCCTCCTCCATGAAACCCTGACATGAAATTCTCAGATGTTTGGTCTTATGACAAAAAGTGCACTGGAAGGGAAGGCCCAAGTAGTCCATCCTTTGAGAATAAAACTGGTCTCTCCATTGTATGTCCAGAGTCTCCAACAAACCCAAATGGATATCAATCTCCACCAATATCCTTCCCAACTTTATCTCAGGTGCACGAAGAGACTATTCATCAATGCTTATGAAACAACTGAGTGCATTCCCTATAGCTGTCAGAGCCTTAACATTCTAAATATTAAGTGGTAAACCAAGTAGGAGAACCCACAAGTACCTAAACTGGAAATATTCATGAGCGGGATCAAAGGAGATCATCCACCATTTGAGCATCAATCTCCTCCCATCATAGGACCACAACCTATCAACAATTTTCATAGTGTCGTCTGACAAATGAAACTTGAAGCCGAACCAGCCTCTTAGAAGGAAAAAAAACTCTGACGCATAACCCAGAATGGGTATCCAAATCGTCTTCACCCAGGTAAAGAGTGGAGTAGTACACCACAAGTGGTATGAGAACTTGTCAACCAGAGCATTCAATGCTAAGGTAATTGCTTCCTCCAAGCCAGCCTCTCGGAAGGAAGAATAACTTCGACGCATAACCCAGAATGGGTATCCAGATCATCTTCACGTAGGTAAAGAGTGGAGTAGTACACCATGAGTGGTATGAGAACTTGTCGACTAGAGCATTCAACGCTAAGGTAACTACTTCCTCCAAGCCAAGGTCATCCCTCGACACCATTTTTCGTCACGTCTAGTTTGGTAGCCAAGGTTTCTTACCAGAAAATATTCTGCGAACAGACTTTGGAGAAACAAGGCTAGCACTACCAAGTGTTCGTGTAATTATACAATCAGGACGCTTGAAATATCCGCTAGCATATGCACTCACAGGAGGTGTATGTGCAGAGAACCCATTATCAAAATTTACAAATGGAGTTAATCCCTTATGATAAAGTGATATCGGAGCCGAGGAGAGCATCGTATCCAAGGGTAATAACTTCTGAGTTGAAAGGTGTGCAGAGTTTAAATGTGCCACAAGCAGATTAAATAAGGCTTCCTTCTCCCATTCTTCCTCATCAACCTCACTCATAAGTGCACTGACGACGACTTCCATCATGAAAGCTACAAAAACTAAGGAGAGAATTCCACCTAACTCCCATTGGGGCCTCCTCAGGGGGGAATGCCAAGGTAACCTTGAGGTTTTGTAAAAATAGTTAAGGCCAAGTAAAGAACCAATGTTTGTCCTGGCAGACAAGACAGTAGCAATAACGCCCCTGTCAAATCCAAGAGAAGGTAGAGAGGCCAAAGTGGGAAGTAAAACTTAGCGGGGTCTCCAAAGTTAGTTCACCCCTGTCACCTCCAATCCAATGGACTACAAAAAGGTTATAACATAGGCTACCCACCAAAATAATCCCTCCATCGCTAGCACTAAATAACTTAAAAACTAGTTCTAAGAGCCTTTAGTAGCACCACCACAAACACCAACGTGAAAGCCTCCAATCTCTAGAGTGCCATCAAGAGCTACCCACTAAAATGGACCCGGTCTAATGCCTTACTCTGAGTTAGGAAAAAGACCCAAAGTCCTCATGATACGTCCCGAGGTCCTCCAGGTTCCATCGTCGATATGGAACCAATGCCATTAATTTCCTCCAAACAGTAGCAGGTTTTCAAAAACCTATTCCTCTAGAAGTGTAACTTAAAAATCACCTTCCAAAAATAATGTATATTTTTTAATTCATTGGCAATTTATACAAAAAATATTGTAAAACTATAAAATAAGGGTCACATATTTAACAACCCATCATTATCTAACTCCTTAGTGTTCAATGATCATTCTACCTTCAATATTAAAAGAGGATAGATGTGAATTGTAATTAATATTCATAATCAACACCCACTACTTTCCTTTGCAATCTAAAGATTAAATTCATTTGGGTTCTCGTTATCTTTCATATATTCACTAATAATTTTAATAGTATTATACCCACCCATCACATATCTCACATTGACATAATCCTACAATTGTGTTTGTGTATTCATAATTTTAAGTGTCCCTTAATGAAAGCTTCGAAAAGAAGCTTGAACATCTTGTGTTCTCAATTCCTACTTAAATTCATGAGCTATGAGCATTGTGAGTCATCAACAACCTAATTATTAGCATCTCATTTATTGTCAATACTTAATGTGTCCAACACCCATATTATACTATATTAATGTCATTTTATAGCTATAAGTTCACTACCCTCTTGGCTAAGCTCATTCACATTGGTCTAGTAGTATTCTATAGCATGGGTAAATAGCCTAGCTCAAGAACACAATGAACATCAAAGTTGGAGTTGTGAAAACCATAGTCGCTCACCTCCTTCTTGGTCATTGGTTGACAAGTTACCTAGACTAGACTTGGCCATTTGGATGGAGTAGTGGCCATTACCTAGCCTATTGATGGAACACTTCCTAGCATATTGATGTTGCATCATCTATCGAGTGGTCCAAAAGCCCAATGATCATGACATGCTACATGATATCTAATCCCTTATTGTTCCTTGTTGTGTCAGCTTTGGCCACATTTGATTATGAACTCTATTATACATTTAAGGATCATATCGAAGAGAGCATGGAGGCTAGGATTTTTAAAAAAATGAAGAAGAAAGCACAAGGGATAGCGCTTCTCTTGGCTATTATAAGAATTTATTTCTTCTTTTTTATCTTTTCATTCAAATTGGTTTTGTTTTAGGTCAAAGGTCTTAATGGTTGCTCTTTATCTTTATATTAGGTGTAGGTTTTATATGGAGGATGATAATCTCTTCTTCTCCTTATAATTCTCCTCATAGTTTTTTTTTATTGCATGTTTTATGGAACAAATCCATCCCTCTATTTTCATGCAATGCTTTATTTTCTTTATTGTTTGTAATTTAAAGATGAAGGATTTTTATTTTTTTTAGGGTTCATGGCTTCATGGCTATGCTTGACATTTTTTGTACTATTGATACTTTTTTTAGGTAATTTGGTTGTGGTGGTTTAAAAGGGGATTTTGTTTCCTAGTAGATTTTTTTGTGTTATTTTTTAATATTCCCTTAGGATGCTACTAGTTTTAGATATTCCCTTACGGAAAGACTAGTTTTTTCCCATGACCACTCATGGTGCAACCCACATTTTTTGTAAAAAATGCATCTAACAATCATCGATTAATAAATTTTAAATGAATTGTAGATTTGATTTTCGGCTATCATTGTCTTCAAGGTTTGGTAATTTATAGAACTTATATGTCTTTTTGATTTTACATAAGTTGAGTAATGTATGTGAATGCCCAATATTATCTTTGTGGAAACCTTAATACCACTCATCAAAACTCTCCCCTCTCTCTTTGGTTCTGCAGGAATGGATAATGGGGACTCGAATCCCCATTCGTATTTTGATGCAGATATTGAATCTTTCAAGAAACTCATCAGTTCATTGGAGAAACCCACCTCCAGACCCATGCACACCCAGTTCATGAATAAACTCAATCATATCCCAGAGATCACTCTCCCACACATTTTTGCTCATTGTAAATCTCTAGCTTATGTTGCTAAACGACTTGTGGGGAAATTTAATGGACTCTGGAAATCCCCTCGATAGGTTGAGCTTTGGATTGTGTGGAATTGGAATCCCCTAATCAGAGGTCAATTGAATCATTTCTTCTGTGGTAAGATTTTTTACACCTTTTTTTAGAAAAAAGAGGATATGGATCTTATTTTTCAATGCGGGCCTTATTTTTTCAGATCAATGGGGCTTGTATCTAAATCATTGGACCCTGGATTTTGATCTAGAGTGAAATATTCCTTCTGCAATCCTTGTGTGGGTCTGTTTTCCACATCTCCCCCTCCATTGTTGGGGTGATGATGTTCTAAAATGCATCGGTAATTTGTTGGGAAAGTATATTGATAAGTCTTAACCCAAGTCAACAATGTTTGCATGTGCTTGGATCTAAGTAGAATTGGACTTGGAAAAAGGTTTGCCTGAAGCAGTCAAGATGTCACTGGATGACTAGACTCATGTCCAAAATCTAGATTGCGATAAATTTCCCTTTACATGTCATATTTTCCACGAATATGGACAGTTTTCCTGAAACTGGGCCAAGAACAAGCAAGAGCATACTACTGCAGGGGAAAAACCAATGGAGGAATGGAGACAAGTATAAAAGAAATCCAATAATGGGAAAGAAATGGAAACCTTACTGGCCCTTCAAACCCTAATTGTCCATCAATATCTGTCTAGAACCCTCCTCCAATGGAAACACCAAAGATAACAAAAGAAACCAAGGGAACCTAAGTAATAAAGATCAGGTAGAATCACACCTCACCTCGACAAAAAAGTTTGCAAGCCTAGGGAAATCCAATTTAGGAAGAGAGGATGAAGAAACTATTGATCCAAATTCAATATATTCAAGTACCAAACCCCCTAGGACAGCCCCTCAGACTCGAGAAAAAGAAGAGGTAGAAATCAAGGAGGATGAAAGTAACAGAGGAATATCTAGTGCAGATGATCAACCAGTTGTAGTATAAAGAGTACCCCCCAAAGGAAAATCTCGGCAAGATCTTGAGGAGGGGGAAATCATAAATGAAAGAACCCAAAAGTCAATAAGAAAGACAAATAAAGACTCAACAGAAAAAGAAAAAATAAAGGAGAAATCTCTCGGAAAGCAACACTCAAGAGAACGTTCTTTAAGAAACATGGGTCGAAAAGGAAGCAACAAAGGAATAGATTCATGGGTCCCTCTTGTCTCGAGTGGACAAACTTCTTCAACTTAAAATTAATCAATATTCTCTTCTAGAATTGTATAGGTTTTGCTAAAAAATCGAAGTTCGAATATGTTGGTTATGTGTTATATTCTTTTCATGTGTGTGTGTGGGCACGTTAGATTCGACAATTGTGTGCGTCAGGTGATTTCCTGGGGGGGTACCAGGGGGGCCAGGTTTGGGCCCCCTAGTTACGCGCAACATTCATCTATGAGCGATAGCCTGGAGCCGACGAGGTTCAGGGCAGCGCCCCCAAAAAAAAAATTGGGCGTTTTTTTTCTATTTTCGCTGTTTTTGCTATTTTAGTGGATTTTGCTATTTTTAGCGGTTTTCTAAATTAATCCCAGATTAACAGATTAGGGTTTTGGTAGCTACGAAATACCTAAAACATTGTATATATTGTATGGTGAATATTTAAATTAGTACAATGAAGAGTTGAAAGGTGTGGCAATAAGGAAGGTTGGTTTTCTCCCAGTTAAGGGTTTCCAGCGTAAATCTCTGTGTACTATGTGTATGAACAATTGATTAATTTATGTTTTTATTAAGAATTTGTATGAATTGCTTTAATTCATAGGTTTAAAACTTACAGAATCCCTAACAGACCTTATCAAATATGAGAAGCCCTATATAATTCTTCTCCAAGAGACTAAAATGGAGGAATCATAAGCTATTCAAACGGGGCAAAAAGAAATGCAAAATGGAGAAAGAATTGCCAAAAGTTCAGCATGGGCATATGGAGGTATCATAACCCTATGGGATTCATCAAAACTTAAAATTGAGGTAACTTTTTGTACAAATAATTGGTTTCTCTGTGTCTTTCACAGTAGGGAAATAGTCCTTAAATTTTCCATTATCAATATTTATATCCCAAATAGATACATGGATAAAGTTGAATGTTAGAGATCTCTATTCTCCTTTAAAGAAAATATGGATATATCAACATGCATAGTAGCTTGGTATTTTAAGACAATCCTGTAGAATTCATAAAAGAGAGGGGGAAATTGTGTTAGAGATCCAATGTGTGAGATTTTGGAAGACCTCATCTCAAATTGGGATCTCCTTGATGTCAAACTCCCCAAATGAAATTTCACATGGAGAAACAAATGTTCTGGCCTTGGTCAAATTGCAACACGTTTGGACTGTTTTCTCCTCCATAACAACTTTCTTCTCCCCCCTCTCCTTTAATGTCATCCCATGCTCTTTCTGATCATAAACATATATCCCTTACCCCCTCTCCATTTCTTCCAATATCATCCCATCTGCTCTTTCTGATCATAAACATATATCCCTTACCTTGGATTCCCCTCAAAAATTTGGTCCCATCCCTTTTCCTTTCAACTCCTTATGGCTTCACAATGCCCTGGCCATCTCAATTATCAAAGAAGCTTGGAAAAAACCCATACAAGGCTCTCCAAAATTCATTTGGGAAATTAAGTTAAGAGCTATCAAATCGGCCTTAAATTCCTCGGAAAATATTTCATACTCTCCTCCAAACCAAGAAAGAACCTTGAGAATGATGGAGCTAGAAACCCTTCAGCAAGAAATGGAAGAGAAAGATGTGACAAAAAAACATTTATACAAGGAAAGGAAAGCTTATCAAATCCTGCATGTGGCTTTCAAAAAAGGAAGAAGAATATTGGAGACTCAAATCGAAAATTCTATGGCTTAAATCAGGAGACTTCAATACTGCCTATTTTCATAAACAATCACAACTGAGATGCGAAAAAAACACAGTTCAAAAAATTTGATTGGACTCAGGACAAACCATAGAGGATTTTGCGTAGGTCAAGGAAGCATCAAGCACACATTTTGAAAAAATTTACTCTCAAGAACATAAGGAGGAAGAATAAGGAATCCAATAATATCTATTGGAAAACATCCTAGATTTCATCACAAAGGAAGATGATGAAGCCCTACTTCGAGAAATTAATGAAGAATAAATTTCCCAAGTCATTTTGGGCTTGGGACAAGATAAGGCTCTAGTTCCTGACAAATTGTCCATCCATTTCTTTAAATTATTTTGGGAGACAATTAAATATGATTTGAAAAGGATTATAAATTATACTATAAAGAAGAAAAAAATAGGAGGAGCAACAAATTCGAGCTTTCTATCTCTCATTCTAAAGGAATCCAAGCACTCCAACTTCTTCAAGTTCAAACCCATCTCCCTCTACAACTCACCCTACAAGGTTCTTACAAAAATTATTTCTAGCAAAATCAGACCACTTTTAGGTAAGATAATTTCAGACAATTAGGGGGGATTCTCTACATCTTAATGGTTGATTCTCTTAGTAGAAAACTAGAAGATAAACATCATATAGGTCGTCTCCCTAAATTTCAGTTATCTTGAGGCATAAATGAAATCAATCATTCAAAGTTTGTGCATGACACCCTTCTCCTTGGAGCTATGTCTGCCATAATTTCCAGAAGATTTAAGTGGGTTTGTATCAATTTATTTCTTCCTTAGGAGTTTAAATAAACAATATTAAGATTCTAATCTATGGGTGGAATATGTGAGGGGATCTCTAAACAACAATTTTTAGGGTCCTGTTCGCATAGGGGCAGACTCAGGGTTCAACTCTACAACAATGCACCAACAAAACCCTAATTACCGTCCCTTTCAGCAACACCTGCGAAGCAGATGAAGTCTCACCCAAGGTAGAGGCAGGGGTGGTTGCAGGACTTAGAGGTCTGCAACCTTAGCTGGGACACAAATCTGTGATTCTAACACTTAACAAAGCACTTAGCAGTTAACATTCATCAATATCCAGTTCTTAGTTACAACGTAGACAAACCCTAATTACAGAGTATCACAGTATTCAACCAGATCTAGCATCTGGTAGCACTCAACATAAAGAAACAAATCAAATCTAGCAGATTAAAGAACTAAGCATATTCACATAGGTCATATCTAGCATTCATTCACCTTATTAGGAACAAAGAAACATCAGATCTATCTAACATTTATCTATATCAAGCACTAAGAAAATCACACATAAGCACATCAACACATCACACAAATCAAAGCAACACAACATGTACGTGGTTCACCCCCACCCTAGGGATACGTCCACAAACTCTTTGTCTTCTTTATTAGCTTCTTCAATCAGTTACATGCATAGAGCCTCAAAAATCCTACTCCACAGAGGACAGGGGATCTGCGCAGCTCACTAGATCCTCCTTCCCCGAGTAGATATAAGCACACAACCTTCCATAGTCTCTTACAGTGACTTTCACTTAGCTCTGCAAGTCTCACATAGTATGCACAAAAGAAATCTCCACTTAGCACTTAGCATTGTCAATCACACAGATCGAACTTGTTGTTATCTAATTACTTCACCTAGCTACTTATTTATACATACAAAATACGCCTAAGCATGGGTAAACCCATGGGCTGACATTCCCATACCCGTTACATAAGCCCAAAACCAAAAAATCCCTAAAAAGGGGCCGAGATCCTGCGATCTTCACTTGTTCTTGTGCTCCACCTTCGACAGCCTGTCGAAGTCCCAAAAATAGGTCAAACATGACCAAGGATCCTCAAAACTTGGTTAAGGACCAACAGGCCCCCAACACTCACCTGTGACTCATCCCGAGTCACTCTAATCTGACTAGTCCTGCTTCAAAAGCATCGAGGTTGGATTGAGCTGCTTCGACTTGTTCTTGTGCCACGATCCTCTGTTCAGTGAACTCTTGTATGATTTCTTTGTTGAAAGGTCCCTCTAGGCGTTGTTAAGCTGCAGTGATGACTTTCTCTAGTTCCACTCCTCGGCCTTTGATCTCTGTGAACAGTTGGTAAGCCTCATTCTGTACAGGTTGGAGCCTCTAATTCACTTCCATGACTTTTCTTTGAATAGTGTGGATCTGCTGCTGGGAAGTGCGTTGCTCCTGGGATCACTTCATTCTTTCCATAGATGACAGGGGCTTCAACTATGCCTGTATTGTCTTTGCTTGATACTTTGCCTCTTGGAGATGTGACTCTAGTGCCTTTAGTTCTCAGTGAGTTGTTCATAGGTGTGGGCACTATGATCACTCAGTTTCTTACATTCCATGGCAAGGGCTTTGATTCACTCAACTGTGCTTCGAGCAGTTGCTTCTCTTTGATCCCTCACATCCTGCGGGGTGTTGGGCACTGTGCGGAGCTCTAAGTCTGCTACTCTTTTTTGTAGCTGCTGGATAGATTTTGCGAGGTGATCTACTTGATGCATGACTCGGTCTTCTTCTTGTGGCTCTAAGCCTGTCATAGAGCGGAGTGCTATGTTGACCACTTCTTTTACTTCGATTTGCTCTGTGAGAAACTGTTCCTTTTCTTGTTGAATCTGCGCTTTCTCTTCGTCAAAATTTTTCTGGAGAGAAAATCGACGTTGTTCTACGAGCACTCCTTGCAATTTCTTCAAGGCCTGGGTGGCTTGTTCTATTTCTTCTTGTTCTCGTCGAAGGTGAGCTTCGGTTTCATCTGCTAGTCGGTGGAGTTGGGTTGGCTCATCTCCCAACTTTGGTTCTCCTGATGGAAGGGGCATAGTGGATACTGTGTGACTGGACTGAAGGGCCTATTGTACCCCTCGGAGTTCGACCTCGATTTTGTCATAAATTTCCTCTTGCTTAGATTATTGCTTCTCCATGATTTCCAGTGAAGCGTCATTTAGGGCTACTATGATGAAGTCAAAATCATCGGTAGTGAGTACAGTCTACATCTTGGTACAGTGGCTCTGGATTTCTTCCACGAAGAGGGTTTCTTGGGAGAAAACTTCCTTTTCTTCAGGAGATCAGCCTCATCTCTAGGCGGTGTTACTTCTCCTTTCTTTTTCTCATCTTCTTTGTCATTTATTTATTCTACTTCTTCATCACCCCCTGAGTCAGGTGATACTGAAGCAGTCTTGCCTGAGGCACTGCTTAAGTCTTGGACCTCTTCAATCTTCTATCTTCTATTGTGTTCGAGTGTATCATGTTCTTTTTGCGTGGTCTCTGGGCTTTTAGGGTCAGACATCTCTGCAGGGTCTACAGGAATAAGGAGGTCTATTGACTAATCCTTAGTGATATCCTCAAGGTCCTCTTCCTTGAGCTTGTAGTATGACTGAAGTTTCTCCTTATGTTCATCGGCTCGCACTATAATGTAGATGAAGTTTCGATCTACGCAGAACTTCATCAGGGGTCGGAACCTCTGTAGGGATTTCAGAGTCATGCAAGGTTCAGCTTCAATGGCTCTCTTCAGCTGAAGGTAATATGTATGAAAAACAACGTTCGACTACCACTATTTGTTCATATCACTCGAGTACCAGAGTATGGTGAACTTCGTAGCAAGCGGCTCAAATGGTTCAATATCCAAAAAAATTTCACCTTTCGGCATATCCCAGGAAACAAAGGCGATGAGGATCAGGAGCCAGCTAAAGTGAAACTCATAGCCCTGATCCTGTGCTTCATGGCATTCTAGTTCCAGTTGATTAACTAGGTAGTTCTCCCAGTTCATCTGTAGACCTTCCACGCACTTCCCTGCAAGGTCAACCACAAAGCCTGTGACCTGCGTGGGTCAGTTCTTCCTTACTAAATTTCTAGTTATTAACTGGCAGGCTAGGCACACTACTCCATTCTGGATGGAGGCTACCTTGTAGCCTCGCGTCCCCTTTTCAACATCGTCGTATGTATCCTTGATCTTCTGTGGTAGTGCATGATCTGTGGATTTTCCTGGATAGAAGTCCTGTGGATCAGGTCCTTGCATACTCAATCCCGTGATCCTATGGATCAACGTCGAATTGACTATGATACGATGGTATATCCATAAGTAGTCGCCATGGTAACATGAAAGAATTATCTTGACACAGGCGTTGACTTCCAAGTGCCTTCCGAAGTGTGGGATTTTACTTACATTTAACAGGGTGGACTATGTGAGGTTTATCATCCATGGCTGGGGGATTATCTTTGAGTTCTTCCCCTTCATCCTGGTCAGGTATTTATACGGGGTGAGCATACTATAGTTCTTGCGATCTCCGAGGTTGACGTCACTAAACTTCAACGCTGTGATCTTGTCCTGCTATGCTTGAACTGCAGGTATCCCCTTTAGGAGGTACATAGTAACCATGGTGTACTCAAAATCTCTTAGCACACTATCACGAATCACCATGCTGGCCAGAGGCAGGATGTAGTCAGGCAATATGGATGAGATCAACTTCACATTGGCTAGGTTGTCTCTGTGCTTGGTTCTCTTCTCTGCTGATGGTCGGGATGGTCCAGCTCCGTGAGAAGTCGATGGAGATGCTTGCACTCCTCTCATCGATGATGCTTGAATACTTTCATACATTATTCTTTCAGACATTACTCTTTCAGTCATTAGGTCAATGATAATTTCTTTGACAATTTTCTCTGCAGCACTAAGCTCATTCGACATGCACTCTCGTGGTTGAATATCTCGAGTTCGAAGAGTAACTGCTCAATGCAATGGGACAAATGGTGATAGCACGATGATCACTATGCATAATTAACTAATCTATGGGCTCAGATTCACGATTAGAAAAATTGTTCTTGTTGCATGGCACAACGGGATAAATAGATAATTGGCAATGAATCTCTTGCAACGGGTAAGAAGCCTTCATTAACCCAGTTCTTTCCGTTACGGCGTGGTCCCAATGTTCTGACGGAAAAATTTCTGACCATAAATTCCTTTCTACCCATTCGAGCATCGGTCTAACGGTTATACTATTCCCAATGGCTATATTGCTTCGTCATGGTGAAGTGCCATGTGACAGAGTTCTGATATCCCGACGAAGTTCCAATTTTGCAAATTTTCCTTTTGCGAAGTTCCCTCTGAAACTTTTTGTAACTTTTCAATCTTAGCTTTCTTCTTACTTAGTTTATATCCTTCTTTCCAGTGAGATTCATCTTGGTATTCCTTTTTCCATTCTAATTCTTATCTTCTTTTGGCAGAGAAACTTCGCTTTGTTGAGATTCTTTCCTAGAAATCAGGGGTAATACTTCTTCTCTATCTAGGATAGGTACTTCAGTCTTCTGCAAATATTCTTGTGTTCTTGCAACTTCGACATCCAAGTCTCTGGTTTTAAATAGCTTCGCTCGGTTCTCCCATTCTTCAATCAAGTGTGCGATCCTCCTAGTCATGAAATCTTTTAACACTTGCTTCTTCTGCTCTAGGATTTCTTGTTCTTTCCTTCTGGCCTGATCTCTTTCAATCCAAGGTTTTCCTAGTAACATAGCAAATGGAGCGTTGTTCTCAATAAATTTAATAACTTCAAATTATTCTTCTGTCGAAGTTCCATTGGCATTCATAGATATATAGGTGAGATTTCCACATAGGTTTATCAACTCTCCTCTAAATAGTCCTATTCCTCCCAATGAAGGAATCATAACAGGCTTTCCTAGAATTTCCCAAGTTCTTTCTGTCATAATATTTACCTATGTTTCTTCATTCAGAACACAGTCAATGTCAAAGTCTCCTATTCTTGCTTCTATGCACTCTTTTTCTTTGAAGATCTTTGATAAATTAATATGTCGGTGATCATTCAGGGTTTCTTTCATCTGTAGTAGTACTTTCTCTGATTCTTTCTGGGGTTCTGCCATAATCTCAATTTCTTGACCTTTCTCATGGTCTTCTTTTCTCATATTCATCCTTTCAACCTTAGCAATCATTCTAGGGAAATCCAATACTTCATGGTCCATAGCTTCACAACATAGGCAACTAGGTCTTCTACTGGGGCATTCCTTAGCAAGATGTCCTGGTCTTCTGCAACTATAACAAAGGGTTAATCCTGTCTTTCTCTTAAGTGATCCCCATCCTTTCCTGTACTGCACACTAGAATCATGGTAGCTAACCTGCAAAAAATTATTTCTAGGATCCTGCATCCATTTGTTAGTCCAAACATTCTTTCTATGCATAGGTATAACATATCTTTCACTATTCTTATCAGATCTACTCATATCAAATATTCTTTCATATATCAGTGCCCTAGTTTTCAAGCTAGGACAAATCTTATCAAACATACCTAGATTCATACTCTAGAAACAAAAATTTCCACTTATCTTATCTTCAACGGAGCACAAAGCTTTCAGATCTAAAACTTTTCACTATTCTTACTTTTATCAGAGCACAAAGCTTGTAGATATTACCTCTTTTCTTTAGATCTGGTCTCTTTTCTTCAGATCTGACCTCTTGGCACAAATTTTCACAGGTCAAGTAGAATACTGCGCACTAGAGCGACAAATCTACACACAGAGCTTTCACAATTTCAGGTCGGATCTTCGCATAAAGCTTCTTCTTCCTCATTTCCCAGCAATCATAGTCCAGGTCCCGACAATGAAACCATTTGTTGGCATAGGTGCAGACCTAGGGTTCAATGCTACAACAGTGAACCAACAAAACCCTAACTACCGACCCTTTCGGCAACACCTGAAAAGAAGATGAAGTCTCACCCGAGGTAGAGGCAGGGGTGGTTGTAGGACTCAGATGTCTGCAACCTTAGCTAGGACACAGATCTATGATTCTAACACTTAACAGAGCACTTAGCAGTTAACATTCATCAATATCCAATTCTTAGTTATAGCGTAGACAAACCCTAATTACAAAGTATCACAGTATTCAACTAGATCCAGCATCCGGTAGCACTCAGCATAAAGAAACAGATCAAATCTAGCAAATTAAAGCTCTAATAATTTTCACATAGGTCAGATCTAGCATTCATTCACCTTATTAGGCACAAAGAAACATTAGATCTATCTAACATTTATCTATATCAAGCACTAAGAAAATCACACATAACCACACCAACACATCGCACAAATCAGAGCAACACAACATGTACGTGGTTCACCCCCACCCTGGGGCTACGCCCACCAACTCTTTGTCTTCTTTATTAGCTTCTTCAATCAGTTACATGCATAGAGCCACAAAAACTCTACTCCAGAGAGGATAGGGGATCTGCGCAGCTCGCTAGATCCTCCTTCCCCTAGTATATATAAACACACAACCTTCCACAGTCTCTTACAATGACTTGCACTTAGCTCTGCAAGTCTCACACAGTATGCATAAAAGCAATCTCCACTTAGCACTATCAATCACACAGATCAAACTTTCCATTCTCTCCTTACTTCTCCTAGCTACTTATTTACACATACAAAATAGGCCTAAGCATGGGTAAATCCATGGGCCGACATTCCCATACCCGTTACATAATCCCAACACTCAAAAATCCCTAAAAAGGGGCCGAGATCCCACGATCTTCGCTTCGTCTTTCTCTCTGCCTTCGACAACCTGTTGAAGTCCCAAAA
Source organism: Picea sitchensis (assembly GCA_010110895.2). Lineage (NCBI taxonomy): Eukaryota > Viridiplantae > Streptophyta > Pinopsida > Pinales > Pinaceae > Picea > Picea sitchensis. The sequence goes on from SNQJ01S0027789.1 coordinate 71,216, forward strand.
ATAGGTCAAACATGACCAAGGATCCTCAAAACTTGGTCAAGGGCCAACAAGTCTTTGGCTTCTAGGTGGCATAAAATTAGTCTTCATTCAAATATTTGGGCATGCCAATCTCTTTGAATCCCCCTTCCTCCTGAGTCTAGAGAAATGTCCTTGGAAAAATGGAAAAACCAATTAAAAGTTGGGGAGCTCATTGGCTCAATCCTGTAGGTAAAATTGTCCTAATAAAGGTATTTCTTTCTTCTCTAAACATTTTTCAATGTGCATCTTTGTCAACGCCCAAAGGAGTATTAGAAAAAATCTCCAGAAACATTAGAATTTTTCCCTGGCAAGGGGGGAAAACAAATTCCATCTTATTAATTGGCACACAGTATGCCATCCATTTGAAAAAGGAGGTTTATAGATTAGAGATCCTTCTCTCATGAATACTTCCATAAGGGAAAAACTTGTTTGGAGGCTAGTATCAAGTGAGTTCGAATGGTGGAAAAAAGTTATCATCTCCATATATTTTAGAGCACCCATAATTTTATGTCTTGATATGCCTCTTCCAAACACAAAAGGACCCCCCCTTTGGAAATTGATCAAAGACATAGCTCCATTAATTCAAGAAAATCTCTCTTGGATCCCAGGGAATGGAGCATCAATCAATGTCTGGATGGATAACATAATGGGAAAGGAACCACTGGGAGAAATCAAGGAATGAAAACCTCTTAGGGACTGGAGCATTCAACAGGGACTAATAAAGATAGAAGATTATTCTCATATGGAAGATAATGGAAAATGGTTTGGTTGGAAATTTCTTACTCCTCCTCTACACTTGCAACCCTTGGTCCCTAAATTGTTCCATCTATTGGATGGTTGTGCACCAATTGACTCCAACTCGATTGATGGAATATTCTAGGGAAATGTAGAGTTCTCTATCAAAATTGGCTTTCAACATTTTCTTGTTGACTCCCCTAGTCCCTTGCACTCCAAATTATGGACCTTAATTTGGCATGGAGATTCTCTTCCTAAGATCATTTTCTTTCGCTGGATCATGGTTCAAGGAAAATTATTGATGGCGGAAAATCTACAGAAGAGAGGTATTGTTGGTCCTTCCATATGTGTGTTATGAAAATCCACTTCAGAAACAACTCATCATCTCTTCTTTGACTACAAATTCTCAAGGCAAGTTTGTGCTCAATTATACAAGAGATTTCTCCCTTTTCATACTTTCCCCAATAACTAGCATGAAATGTTCCTCCATTGGAAACACGGATATGCTAGCAACTTAAAAAAAAACCTCTCTTTGTGCATCTATGGAAGGAGATCCCCAAATTTATTTGCTGGGAAATTTGGATGGAAAGAAAAAGGGCCATCTTCCATGATAATCATCTTCTGCCTTCAAGAGTTCATTCTCTGGCTTGCATCCTTCTTTTTTACATTCTTTGTGCCAAGGATCGAATTCCAGGATCTCTTATTGATATCGATCATGCATAAACGGACTATATCAATAGTATTACTAGTCCTTGGTACTTACAAATCTCCTCCCCTCTCTCATCTCCTCCATTCATACCATATTGGCAGTTAAGACTCTTGACCATGACTTTTCACTTTTAAATTAACATCAGGCCAAAACCATTCTATTTTTTGATGGAGATTCAAAAGGAAACCCAGGGGTGGTAGGTGCAAGGGGGGGTTATTTTCAATCCTAGAGAACATTAGAATATCAAATACTCATGGGGACTAGGCCAAAAGAAAAATAACCAAGAAAAAATTATGGCTACATTCATGGGACTGACCCTGATACCCAAAGACAAAGCTCAGAGTATTATCGTTATAGGAGACACAAAATTGGTGATAAAAGGAACGGTTAGATATGTCAATTTCTATAGACAATGATCTAATTGTGCAAATTAGAGTATTACTAACATAGGTTTAATATCATACATTGGTGTTCCCAGATAGAAAGCATGAGAAGAATATGTTAGAGGCCATGAAGGAGAAATTACACACAGTTAGAGGTGTGCACAGGTTGGATGTGCCAAGTATATGTGATCCAATGGTATGATTTTCATCGCAAGCATTGGCATGCAAAGTGTTGAGAAAATGAAGGGAAGACCAAGTGCCCATAGGTGTGATAGTTGCGATTGAGAAGTGTGTAGAAGGGGTAATGATGAGTTGGGCGCAATTTTTACTGAACAATTCATGATAGACTACGCAAAATCATGGGACAAAGGTACAAAATTCCACTATTCCTAGTTGTTACTTTTGATCATTTTAGCAGAGTGTAAAGAACCAGAGGATGCACAATTTCTGGTTATGAGAGGCAAGTCATGCTTGGACACCAAGTGTCAAAACTTGTGGTATGGGACACACAAGGGACAACAACTAGACAAGAATATTGAATTCTATATGTACAAGGAAATAATCAGACAATGTATCTAGGATACACCACAAATTTTTCCACATCTTGTAGAAACTTACAAATGGATTGTGTGGTTCATGGAAGGTATTCATCATATGTACATACAAGCAAAGAAATATCTAAGAGAGGAATGGGTCAAGACAAAGTATCGAATAACAAAGGAGGACCTAGAACCAATTATGCAGGACTGGGACACATACTGAAAGGTGCCTTCGAATGAACAATAAATGGAAGCACTAGATCTTGATATTGAGGAAGCATAAGGCCCAGGAAATGATGCAAGTAATAAGAGGAAATATGTAGAGACAGAGAAATTCAAATCAATGTTGCATCATAATAAGAGGAAAGTGGGCAAAGACACAATTCTACTGGCACTGACGGAAGACGACTTCGAGAGGTTTGGGGAGCAAGTTAAGGATATCCTCGACAAAATGTTTCAATGTGCGATAGAGAAGCAAGAAGGAATGAATAGAAAGATATAGGAATAAATGATTGTTTTGTGCCAATCGATGGAAGAAAATAGGATAGAAATTGTGCAACAAACAATTGCAGGACCAACGACAAGCACAACAGGTCCAGTAGAAACAAGATCGGAAATCTCTCATGCATAATAGGTAACTAGCCAGATAGAAACTTCTAGAAATGGCATAATGGAAAAGTTAATTGTAGATATGAAATATCGGTGGCTGGGAGAACATAATAGTTAAGTTGGCAGCAGAGGTGATTTTGTTCCCATCAGTGGAAATGCAGGAGCAAGCATGTGCACTAAGTCACTTGGAATTAGTATTATCACAAATACGAGGATAAATGTTGCAAGGGGTTACAGGAAAGCATAGCACAAGAATTGAACCTCTGTGCAGAGAAAACATCTGATGAATTGATTAAGGCCACAAAAGAGAATGCAAACATGCACATTGACTACAACAGAGTTGACCAGGAAAGGGATGCAGTTGCGCAGAAGGAGGAACAAGTGAAGTAGGCATTTGACAAAGTTTACAAAGAGATTCTAGAGGTACCAATGGAGGTGGATACTTCGTTGAAAGATCAGGTAGAAAAGACCAATGAAGCCATTCAGGGCTTCCACACAAATTTTTTTTAGTTAGAAACATGAATGACACCAACAAAACCCCTAAAACAAAGACACCAAAGGGAGAAGACAATAAGCACCGCAGTGGAAGGTATCAATACTTTGGAAATATAATGTTCTAAATTAAACGAAGACAACATAGAATTCTGGAATCAGTTGTTGAAGGATGTTGAATTACAGAGTATTGAACAGAAGATTCAAACTAGGTAGGGGAAGGCTCAAAAGATTAAGGAATCCATCAATATTTTTCCACCAGCCAAGAAGATGACGACAATTCAAGAGAGTAAGAAACTATACACTGAGATGAACCAGCCGAGGGACGAGTAGCAAGCTCACTTGCAATATATAGAGATGTTGCAAGAAGAAGCATTAAAAGTTACAGAGGACATATCAGAAGCGCAACGCAAGATCAAAAAAGCAGTGGAAAAAGCTGAAGATAAATGACAGATTCATATCAATGTAGAATTAGTAGAAACAATTTTGTCCAATGAAACAAAGGTCAAGGAGAAGACCAGTATAGCAAACAATATTTTTGAAAACTTCAAGGAGAAGTTGAAAAAGGCTTAAGTGGCTCGGGATGAGCCACAGGTGAGTGTTAGGGGCCTGTTGGAAAGGAAGTTTGGATGAGAATAACTAAGTTTTGGGAACTGAGCCATAACAGAGGAAAGAGTAAAAGGCAGGACCAAAGCATGCGACAAGGGAAAATTTTGTAATGCAAAAGCAGGGAAAAGCAATAGTAATATGTATGAATTATTTGAAGAGAAAACAATGGACATTGAGTGAACCTAAGGCAACAAGGTACTCTCTCTTTTTTCACATTAACATTATCCATGTCTCTAAAAGTGTCTAACATGTTGATTCATAGTTATTATATTACATTGGTAATGTTATCTATCTATCTCTTATCCATCATGACATAGTTATTATTGATCACATTCATCACCCTCTCAACCATTTTATATGTAGTTGAAGGCACCCTTGTTATTTCAATAGATATGTGATGGGAAGGAAACACAAAATTAGTAATTGAATGTAAATCTTTCAACAATCCATTGAGACCTTGAAATGTTTAGGCAAGTCCCTGGTAAATATAATGGGTAGTTTTTGTTGGGTCGTTATATTCTTTGCAGTGAAATTATAGTTGAGGTAGATCGACAACAAGTCGAAGGTCAAGGGAGTCGATCAGGTAAAGTCAAAGTCAAGGTAGATCAATAGCAAGTTGAAGGTCGAGGGAGTCGACCGAGTAAAGTCGAAGTTGAAGATATCAATGACAATTCAACTGACAAGAGGTCAAAGTGAGGGCATGAGACGGCCGACTAGAGACTGAATGGAGGTCGACTGGTAAACCCGACTTAGATTCGATTGTAACTGAATCTCGGGTTTTTCAGTATTTGTAGCCAATGATATGCATGGATATGTAACCGTGTTTGGGTGCCAATATTTATGGTTTTCTTGTTGTAACATATATAAATGTAAATGTGTTGAACCTGCATAGAATATATATAGATAGAAAATACTACACACATTTTCAGAGAGAAATTGAGAAATAAGAAGTAGGAGAGAAAGAATAGAAGAATTCTCATTAACCGTAATGAATAATGAATAATTTACACATGATATACTATGTATAACTCAAACAATGTGTATCGGAGGAGAACCAATGTGCCATAGTGGTGGTCTAGAGTGATCTGGACACACACCAACAGTTACGAGAGTGAACTTCCACCTAGTCTAGTCTCTCAGGCAGTTACAGGAGTGAACTGCCACCTAGCTAAGTTAACTAGTCAACTAGTCTTCAGTTAACTGACTGAACAAAGATTAGTGAGGAGTAGATCAAGGAATCAAGGGTAATTCGTCAGTCTGATGATGATCCCAATGTAAGTGTGCATTAGCATGGTGATGATCCCAATGTTTCATGGTGACAAAACCAATGCAACATCTAAACTCAACTCAACTAGTCAAATTGAAGTGTCAACTAAAAGAGAATATTCCCCCCTAAAATATAGGAGACTGGATAATGACTAATAAACAAGGAAAAAACTTAGGAAAAAGAAATACTAGGTGTGTGTGAAGTAACTCCAACACCCCCCCCTGAACATCACTATGGTGAAAATAAAGAATGGGTCCTGACAATGAGGCCAGATTAGGTACCCAAATACAAAAGATACACTTAAATAAAGTGAGGAAAGAGGGGAAAACTCATGGGGAAACCCCCCCTAAAGGTACAGTGTATGTAAAAATAAGAACTGCAGTTACTAGGAAACTGTGTCCTTCACTCCAAGACGACTTCGCAGAGAATGGAACTTCTGCTCAGTGAAGGTCTTGGTGAATATGTCTGACGTCTATTCTGCTAAAGGAAAAAACTATAGGTCGATGATCCCATCGTGTACTAAGTCCCGGATGTAGTGCATGTGGATCTCTATGTGATTCGTCCGTTACCTCTGAACTGGATCTCTACAGAACTTCAGAGTGCTCTGGTTGTCACACCAGATGATGATCGACTGATGAAACTGAATGCCCAACTCAGTGAAAAAATGTTGTAGCCACATAGCTTTAATGGTTATGTTAACTACCCCTCTGTACTCTGCCTCGGCTAAATATAGAGCAATGGCATCTTGCTTCTTTCTCGACCAATAGATAGGCCCGGAACTAAGACTGAGTGAGTAACCAGATGTGGACTTGCGATCAATTGTATTGCCAACCCAGTTAGAATCAGTAAACCCGATGAGATCTAATTTAGAGTCTATTGCATAATGAATTCCAAAGGTGATGGTGCCATGTACGTATCGAAGGATACGCTTTGCAGCTTTCCAATGTAGCTCATGTGGCTCCTACATGAACCTGGAAACTTCACCAACTGCATAAGAGAGGTTTGTTCTGGAGTGAGTGAGATACAACAAGCTCCCCACTAGCTGTATGTACAGTGTGATGTCAACCAGTGGAGTCTCCCTGCCATCCTCAAGTTTGAATCCTAATAGGAAATGATTCGGAGAAGATTTGTAGTCTGTCATGTGAAATCTCTCAAGGAGATCTCGTGCATACTTGGCCTGAGACAGTTTGATGTTTGATGCATCGTGACTGATTTCGAGTCCAAGGAAGAAGTGTAGTGGACCCATGTCCGTCATCAAAAACTTGTCATGTAGAATCCTCTTGACTGCAGCAATCGCTAAAGAAGAGAAATCGATGATCAACAAATCATCAACATACAAAACTAAGAGTAGAAGTGAATCAGTCGTCTTGAGCATGTACACATTTGATTTTGATTTACAACGTACAAATTTTTGTGACAACAGGTAGGATTCAATCTTGGCATACCATTCCCTGAGAGACTTCTTGAGGCCATAAAGGGACCTCTTCAGTCGACAAACCAATGATGAGTCATGCATAAATCCCTGGGGATGCTCCATATAGATCTCCTCAGAGAGATCACCGTGAATAAATGAATTCTTCACATCCATTTGATGGAATTTCCATCCCTTGGCTACCGCAATGGAAAGTTTCAATCGTATGGAATCCATATTCGCTATTGGAGTGAAGGTCTCATCATAGTCAATACCATGCACCTGTTGAAATAATTTGGAAACAAGCCTGGCTTTGTGTCTGCTAATCTGTCCATCTGTTGTGCTCTTCGTCCTATAGACCCATATGCATCTAACAAGTTTCATCCCAGAAGGAAGGGGAACCAGATCCCAAGTCTAGTTCTCAAGGAGGGAGTTGTACTCCTCCTGCATGGCGGATTTCCAAAAGGGATTTCCAGCAACCTCGCCATAAGATTGTGGATCTGAATACTGAACCAAGAAAATATGCCTCAGGGGAAATGGTTTAGTGGCAATGAGTGCAACAGGAGGATCCTCAAAATCAGATTGAGTCCTCCTAGTATCGGCTGGATCACCAATGTGATCCCCTGCATCCTGAAGAGTAGTTTGTACCCACTTGGTCCTATGCTCTGGCTCTGCAACTGCATATGGATTATATGACTCTGCATCTTAATGTACTGACTCTAAATCTGAATCATCTAAGTCCTCTGAATCAGAACTCTCATCTGAAGAAGAGTCGACATGTGCATTCTCATCATCTCAGACAGGTGGAAGAATGAAGGTGTATGTATGCAGATGTTGAGGTACATGCAAGACACTTTCCTCGAATTGGAAAATACACTCAATGATGATCCGGTCCGAGGAAATATCAATAAGCCTATATCCCTTCACACCGTCGAGGTATCCTACAAAAATACACTCAGTGCTATGTGGATCAAGTGCCTTCCTCTTTTCAAAGGGAAATTGGGCCCATGCACGTGAACCAAAAATGAAAAAGTGGTTCACTTCCATTTTAAGGCCGCTCTAAGCCTCGTAGGGGGTCTTATCCTTGAAATATCTATGGGGAGATCTGTTTTGGATGTATGTTGCACAATTAAGTGCTTCATCCCATAGTCTTTATGGTAGTGACTTTGCATGTAGCATGCAAGATGTCATCTCCTTTAGAGATCTATTTTTTTCGCTCAGTAACTCCATTTTGCTGCGGAGTATAGGGAACTGTGTGTTGCAACTAAATCCATGCCTCATGGAAAATATCATGGATCACATGATTTACATACTCTCCCCCGTTAACAGTTTGGAGGACTTTGATATTTTTTCCAGACTGTGTCTCAACTAGGGCTTTGAAATCTTTGAGGTGTTGAAAGACCTTAGATTTTTTCCTGAGAAAGTAGATCCATGTAAAACGTGAGAAATCATCAACAAAAATAAGAACAAACCTCACTTTTTTTTATCGATGGATGTAGAAAAGGACCCATGAGGTCACTTTGGATCATATCTAAAGGCACAAAAGCTCTCTGAGATTTTCATTTCTCAAATTTCTCTTGAGGGTGTTTTCTGAGAACACATCCCTCACACACTCCTTTGGAGAAATGGATGTTTGGTAGACCATCAACCAATATTTTCTTGCTAAGTTGTTGCATGTATCTGAAATTAAAATGTCCAAACTTTCCATGCCATATCCTACTACTTTCATCAACATGAGTAAGCAATAAAGTAGAATCAGGTTCAATGAATTCAGAAAATGTATACAATCTAAACTGATGATTTACCTCACCAGTAACAACCCTGGAGTTGGTTTGCATGTCATAGATGTCCATGGAATTTGGTGTGAATATAAATTTCTTTCCAGTTCTAGGATTCATCATCTGATACATGGAGATAAGGTCAATGGAAATTTTGGTAACATGCAACACATTCTCGAAGCTTCCGTTGGTGAGTTCAATCCTTCCTTTTCTGGTGACTTCGACAGAAGAGTTGTCCCCCATTAGAATAGGAGGACATTTGAATGCATCCAATGAAGAATATGTTTCTTTTGAGGCATCCATGTGATGTGATTCACCTAAATCTATGATCCAAGCATCAGGAGAGGAGTTGATGGCAATCAAGGCATGGCTAGAATTGCCTTTCTTGGGATTCGGATCTTCTGGCTTCTTCTTCTTGGCACCCTCGGGGATGCGATCTCCAAGGTTGTTTTGTTGAAGTATTTGAGACATTATGTCTATTTTTTTTTCATACATGAGGATTCTGGATAGAATCCTTTGTGACAGTACGTTCATTTCTCCCCTTTTCTTCCATTTCCCCCTTTGGATCTGGAGGCATCGGTGAAGGGTTTTGTGTACCCTTCCTTCTTCGGATGTGCATGAGATTTCCTTTTGTCTTTATATTTAGATTTATGACATTGGTGGCTTCCATATTTCACAGTAAGTGCATGCCTTTGATTTTTCCCATGTTGATGAGCTTCGTTTTCTCTTGTGTGAGGGATTCGATAAATTCCTCAAGAGAAGGCATCTTGCAAGTGGATCCAGAGGTGAATCTGACAGAATGGAATGTGGATACGAATATAGATAATTCATGACCAATTTTGGAGAGAATGGTGAGAACCATTTGTTTCTCATCCTTAGATTTATCAACCTAGCAAGCTTTGAGTTGTGACAGTAAATCCTTGAATTTTGTAAAGAAATCTTGGATATTGTCGAAGCTTTTTGGATCCAATGTGAGAAGTTCCAACTCTAGCATGTGTCCCATCATGTCATCATGTTTTCCAAAGATCCATTCCAAGGTTTTGCAGGATTCATTGGGAGTCTTACAGGAAGATATGTGAAAAAGGAGATCGGGAGAAATAAGACTGCAAAACGTTATGAGTGCTTCATCCATTTGATTTAAGTACTTGGATTTTTATATGGTTGATGTCGGTTTTGTATCTGTATTCAAAGTTAACCTATACAATCCTCTGGTTCAGAGATGAATCATTATTCTCTCCTTCCATGTAAAGTAGTTGTNGATATGTGAAAAAGGAGATCGGGAGAAATAAGACTGCAAAACGTTATGAGTGCTTCATCCATTTGATTTAAGTACTTGGATTTTTATATGGTTGATGTCGGTTTTGTATCTGTATTCAAAGTTAACCTATACAATCCTCTGGTTCAGAGATGAATCATTATTCTCTCCTTCCATGCAAAGTAGTTGTAAGGTGTAAGAATGAATTCTTTTTGGAAATCCATCTTTTTGTTGTCTTCAATATTTTGTACCTACAAAAAAATTTGGTGTAGCTTTTTATTTGCAGTCCATCGGCTCTGATACCATGTAAATGTTTTGAACTTTCACAGAATATATCTAGCTATAAAATATTTCACACATTTGCAGAGAGAAATTGAGAAAGAAGAAGGAGAGAAAGAATAGAAGAATTCTCATTAACCGTAATGAATAATGAATAATTTACACATGATATACTATGTATAATTCAACCAATGCACACTGGAGGAGAACCAATGTGACATAGTGGTGGTATAGAGTGATATGGACATACACCAGCAATTACGGGAGTGAACTTCCACCTAGTTTAGTCTCTCAGGCAGTTACGTGAGTGAACTACCACCTAGCTGAGTTAACTAGTCAACTAGTCTTCAGTTAAGTGACTGAACAGAGAGTAGTGAGGAGTAGATCAAGGAATCAAGGGTAATGCGTCAGTCTAGTGATGATCCAAAGGAAAGTGTGAATTAGCATGGTGATGATCCCAATGTTGCATGGTGACAAAACCAATGCAGCATCTAAACCCAACTCAACTAGTCAAACTGAAGTGTCAACTGAAAGAGAATATTCTCCAGGTGGAATATTCTCCCCTAAAATATAGGAGACTGGATAATGACTAATTATGACTAATAAACAAGAAAAAACCTTAGGAAAAATAAATCCTAGTTGTGTGTGAAGTAACTCCGACAATAAAGATGTGTGTTGTAAGGTCGTAAAGGCTAATGAAAAATATGATATTGCATGTGTAAATCGTAGGTTGTTGGTCATGCATATGTAAGCCAAATTGGCTACAGGGTTGTTCTTTCCTGTGCAATAGGGTATGCTATTGATTGTGTCTTAGGTGTGGACCAAGGTTAGACATGTAACATTTTATTTTGAATGAATAAGACAACAAGAGATCAGAACGCTCAATGGAATGTCGTTTTTCTGAGTTAAGGGTTTCGAGGGTAAAATCTCGGTGTATTATGTGATTTCTTGTGTCATTTTATTTCTTGATTAAATTATCCTTATCTTCTTCTAGGATTAGTGTGGAAGTGCCCTGCATTTCCTGACATGTGGTATCAGAGCTTGGGTCTTCCTTGACAAGTGAGTTATCAGAGCGGTGTAATGCTTTGGCGAGTACATCACATCTTGATCTACAAATATTGAATCTGAGAACTAAACCCTAGGTATAGTAAGAGGCGTAAGTCATAAATTGTTTTAAATATCACAGTAAAGAACAAAGAGAAGTTCTAGAATAGAGATAGAAAGATTCAATGGCTAGAATTTTGAGCTTTGGAAGCTTAAAATGGAAGATATTATTGTAGATCGAGAATAATGGATAGTGGTATGTCCAGGTACCCAGCCGACAAGAATTTTGATGGAAGAATGGGAGAAACTCGAAAGAAGAGAAAGAAGTATGATTCGACTTTGTCTTGCAGATTCAGTGTTGTTGAATATCTCGGGTGAAGATTTGTAGTGGCCATATTAATTTAACATACAATAATTCTACAACAAGACAGTAACTTCTACTAGATTTATGAAAATTCAATAATTCCTTTCTATTTTAACACACACATGTAAATTTAACAACGAATAATAAAATTTTATAATAGATTAAAAAAAATTGCATAATTTTAAATACCTGGGTCTGATGCTAACCCTCCGTTTGTCCGCTTGCCTTGTTGACCGCTGTTGCACTGTGTAAACACTTCCCAAACCTACTATCCTCCCTACCAACTAGGACATCTACCTAGCTCTAGGATATCATATGGATATCCTGGCCCCCATGCCCAAAACCTCCAGCAAACCAGTGCCCCTGTACTAAACCTTCCCACTCCCGAACTCAACTCCTTTCTGCAAATCCAAGAGAGCCCCAAAAAATGCATCCCCAAAATCTCCCGTCTAATGATAATGCCCTTCGTAAACCTCCTCCGCCTCCGTATCCTTCCTTCACCGCCTCATGCATTTACTTCCTTACCTACTCCTAGTTAATTCCCCTTATCCTTTCCTTTATTATTTTATCCTCTCGTAATTAATATGTTATCCCTTTCCGTGTATGTAAACTTTTT
>SNQJ01S0027789.1:83333-106519 GCA_010110895.2 Picea sitchensis
TGACCAACCAAAACTCAATGTGAGACAAGCTAGGTGGATGGCTCTCCTTAGTGAGTTTGATTTTGAAATCAAACATATCAAAGGAAAGGAGAATAGGGTGGTTGATTCCCTTAGTAGAAGTATGAAAGTAGTTCACTTGGAAGTTGTAAGCGTCAGTGAATCAGACATCAAAGAGAGGGTCAAAGATGCACAAGAGACAAATGCATTTTTCGAGACCGCAACATCATACCTAAAACAAGAGCCCACGGGGATGAAGTATGAAGGTTATCAGATGCTTAATGATGACCTACTGAATTACAAGGGAATATTATGCATTCCAAATTGTGACGACTTGAAGGTGTTCATAATGGATGAACTACACAAAAGACCATATATTGGTCATCCTGGTTATCAGAAAATGATAACGGCCACTAGAAAGCTATTCTATTGGACTAGAATGAAAAAGGACATAGTTTCTTACTTAGATAAGTGTCTATAATGTCAACAAGACAAGGAAGAGAACCATCAACCAGCTGGGCTATTGCAGCCCCTACCAATTCCCGAATGGAAATGGGAAACCATCTCCATGGATTTCATCACAAGATCACCAAGATTAACCAAACAGAATGATGCCATCATGGTAGTTGTGGAAAAACTAAGCAAGGTTTCTCACTTCATACCTGTCAAGTCAACTTGCAAGGCAATAGATATTTCTAACATCTTCATGAAAGATATATTCAGACTACATGGCATGCCTAAGGAAAATATATCTGACATAGATACAAAGTTTACTTCAAACTTCTGTAAATCTCTGTTTGTTGGTTTTGAAACAAAATTACTCTTTCGCACAACCTATCACCCTAAAACTGATGGGAAGACATAGAGGGTAAACCAAGTATTAGAAGACATGTTTAGGATGCATGTAATGCATCAACCCAAGAAATGGGAGGACTACCTACCAATGGTAGAATTTTCTTACAACAGTGGCTATCAAGTGTCATTAAAAATGAGTCATTTTGAAGCCCTCTATGGAAGGAAATGCAACATTCCAATCAGTTGGAACAACCCAGTAGACAAAGTTACAATTGGGCCAGATATGCTAAAGGAAATGGAAAAACAAGTGATTCATATCAGGAAAAATATGAAGATAGCTTGAGATAGAAAAAAGAGCTATGCAAACCTGAAAAAGACTCCTAGAGAGTTCAAAGCAGGGGATCATGTGTATCTTTGAGTTAGACCTAGGAGAATATCCTTGAGGATGGGAACTTGTGCCAATATGGAACCTCGGTATCATGGACCCTTTGAAGTTTTGGATAGAGTGGGACCAATATCCTATCAGCTAGTAATTCCTCCCAAAGTGAAGGAGCATAATGTTTTCCATGTTTCTTTATTAAAGAAGTATGTACATGATTCTAATCATAATATTGAATGGTATTTAATTCAGGTGGAACCAGAGAGAGAATTCCTTCCAAAACCTCAATTCATAATAGACAGGCAGGAAACCCCACTTAGGAACATAACCATTTCACAGGTCAAGGTGCAATGGAAACACTTTGGCCCAGATGAGGCCACATGGGAAATGGAGGATGCCATGAGACAAACATATCCATTTTTTTTTTACTTCTGTACATACAGAGCACATTGAAAGATAGAACATCGAGGACGATGTTCCTTTAAGGGGGAGGGGATTGTAATACCCATGTTTCCCCCAGTTTGTAAATATAACTATAACTAGCCAAGAGACTATAGAAAACTAAATATGTGTGAATGTTTGATTTGATGAACCCTTGTATAAAAGGGGTCAATGTATGAATTATTGTTATTAATAGAATTTGAATATGTGTTGCACAACTGCTAAAAGGGGGGAAGTATGCCAAGATAGACCATGGATGCTATGAGAGATATGGTGAAGGGAAACCAAGTATGGTTGAGATGACCCTCACCTGACCAATACCTATTGGGTGTAATTGTTCAACAGTCCTCTAACCCAGAAATGAATTACCAGTGAAGATGGTAGTTGGAAGGCCATCCTCAAGAGTTAATGCGGAGATGGTGCAGCGTATCCATCTTTAAGGATTCCAAGCCTGACCATGAATTTGGATTCAGACCCACACAACCTTGCTGAGGAAGGAAAGAAAGGAGGTAATTGGGGGATAGAGACAGATTTGCGAGATAGCAGAGTAGAGAAAAAAACTCTCCCGAGAAGAGCAGGGAAGATACTTTGATTCTGAAGTTGAGAGGAAAAATCTGAGCAGTAAGCTCGATCTGGTTCTAAGAATCCATGGGAAGGGTTTGGCTACAATATGATAAATGAGGTTGACGAGTGACTGAATATGTACTCATGTAGACCTCCTTGCTTGGAGTAGAGAAAACCAAACACCTAGTTCCTGTGGGAGGAGGAGAGTAACCTTCATCCCTAACTGTTGTGGAGCAAAGAGAAAGAATCTCTCTTAGAGCACCATGGTCTAGCTTGGGGGTGGCCAATGGTAAATCCATCAGGAGTGACGTTGCCTATGGTTGGGAGGAAATAGGAACCCCTTTCAGCAGTTGCTTCACATTCTCCAGTTTTGATAAGTATTTTCATGCTTTGTGTATTATATTGGATGTGATGATGAAATGTATGTGTTTATGATTCAACTTTGCAGTATTTGAACAGTTATTAGATAGGCTCTTTTTCTTCTGTAAACTGTTATACTTCATGGCTTTCAATTTATCTCAGTTTTTCTACTAAATAGTTATGAGATGTGAATTTGTAGGAGAGATAGGGTAGGATTGACTGAAAATGTCTAAGTCCTGCCACCCCTTGAATATTACCTTAGCGGGAATGTCAAGTTCGATTATGTGGGAGAAGGGCATTATTCCTTTAGACTATTCACCCATATAATTGAGGGATTTTTCCCATGTCCTTAAAACCTTTGTTGCAAAAAGTATTTTTTCTTAGCACATAATATTTTCTAAGAGACCCATGTGACTAGGGCCTAGGAACCCTGTGCTAGTTCGAAAGGAGCTAGCTCATTCAACTTTGGGGCTTCGGGACTTGTGACTCCACAATCCTCAAAAGTAGTCGAAGGCCGAAGTCGTGAATCGATGAGGGCCATCTATATAAGGATCTAGTATGGATCTCTCTCGGTCGTTAGATCAGACATAGGAAGGGAGGCGTTAAGTGCTTCAACAAAGTTCTACTTCGGGAGAATAGGAGTAGTCTAGCATCGAAACTCCCAAACATCGGAGTCGCAGAATAAATCTGGACCATTGAAAAGGAAGGGACACATGTCCACAGATCAACGATCATTTAGGAGGCCAGGTATTTAGAGATATAGGGATGCGTAGATTTCCCCAGAGCTCGGCAAGCCAGAGAAAATCCTAGTCGCAGATGTTAGGTACGCGCGGCGATAGATCCGGTGTGGTCCTGAAGGAAAGTCGGGAGATACATGCTAAAATCCTGAATGTCAAACTTTCAAAGTGATGAGGACCATTGGATGAATGGGTACGTGGCAAGAGATCTCGTGGTTCAGAGACTTTGAACTCCGGAAGAATTTGGCCAAGGGTTTTCAAGGTATGAGAACCACCAAAATCGTGAACGCTGAAATAGATCTCGGTCATTGATAGGAAGAGGACGCATGTCACCAGATCCGAGAGTTCGGAGACTTAGCTCTTCATGGAATTTGTGTCAAGAGGATTCGGTAAGCTACAAAGTTGGAGCCACAAAGTAATGAGAAATGTAGATCTATGGATCTACGTGGAATCATATGGACCGTTATATTGAAGGACTGAGCAATTATCATTCTATGATGATGTGGCTTGATGACATCATTCGGCGTGATGTGGACCTGCATTACACATACCATGTGTCACCCAATTTTGGATGATTCACATACCCATTGTGCATGTTAGAGAATGACACGTGTCACCCCCTATCGAGGAAATGTGTCACCCCTTGACCCTCATCGTCTGTCAGTTCCTGGTTCGTGCCCGCCTAACCAACATGGCTGGAGACATATACGAGACTCTAGGAGTTTGGGTAACTTCGAGAGTTCAGGGATTTTGGGGCGTGTTATAATTTAGGAACGACCAACATAAAATGCCTAACGTCAAGCGTCAAAGGGCCAAGGCCACGTGGAGAAATTTTGGGAGTTTGGGAGTTTGGGCATAGAATGGTAAAAAGGAATGCTCGACGGAGATTTTCGATCACTGAATGGCTAAGGCCACGTGGCGAGACCTCGGGAATTCGAGGATTAGAAAAAAGGTATGTTCAACGCTGAGTACCAAAGCCCCCCTTCTAACCGTAGATCTCGGCGGAGGATGTGAACCGTTGATCCCCTCTATTGTTTGGCGATATAATATTTTTGACAACACTTTTGGAACTCTTGAAGTCCGAGAACTTCCGAAGTGTCGGAACCTTTGCAAACGCAAGCTCTTAGCCCTCGATTTTTAGCCCGAGGTCATGAGGAAGACCCTGCTAGCTAGTTCAAGCACACAATGAGAGATGTAAGTTTTGGGGGAGTTGTTTAAGAGGGTTTTTCTTAAGTAAGGGACTGAAAATGAATCAGGAAAACCGAAAATTTGATGCCCCATCCCTAGAAAGGCTATTTAGAGGTTGGGTGTGTTACACCCATCAGATATAAAGTTTCAAACTCGATAGATTCTCTATCCTCCATAGGATTCAATTGGAGGTAAGCATCCATCTTTTTCACCTATGTTTTAACCTAGATGTGATCTGATCCATCAAAGTAGGGTAACTAGATTATTCCATCCCTTCATCCAAGCACACTAACACCTATGTAGCACTCCTTGGATCTCCTTTTCATCCTCAAGTGGAAATAATCCCCCATATAAACATATTTCTTGAATGTTTCACTCATGTAATTGTATTCCCTTTCTGCAGTTTCCCACTCGTCACCCAAATTTTTTGAATCCAAGGCATTATCTTCCCTCCTCTGTGTATCTAGGAAGGTAAGCATGTACAGCCTAGGGGTGGTCTTGTTAGTTGTGTGAGATGGAATTGGTATTCCATCATTTGGCACATGCTCCCCCACATGAACTATATGTATGGACTCCTCATGGTTTACATTTCCCCCACGAGATCCACCAACATCATGACTTCGACCGAACAAGGGTGGGTCTTTACCATTTCTTTGTTCCATCAAATATTGAGAGAGAATACCCTGATGTTTACTTTGTTCCTCCAGCAAAGCTATCGTCATGTCTTGCCCTCTTTGAAAAATAGCAAAGGATAGTTTAAGTTCTGCTTGCCCCAAAGATAGGTGGTTTTGCATTTCCTCAAGGTTGCGCTGCATAGATTCCTGACTGTTTTGTAGTGCATTATGCATTGTCTAAGCTACCTTTTCAGCAAAAATTTCAGCGTCTTCAGATGTATCATTTTTTGTTTCATGAGTCTCTCCCATACTGACTTCTAACTCTTCCCCTTCTGGAATACCTATTACTCAATGTCCCCCACAACATCTTCTCCTCGTCATATGTATTTTGCACATGTTGGTGAAGGAAATTCACTCGGATACCATTGTAATGTTCCCAAGCAATTTTGGCTAGGAACTAGAGTTTCTTGTTTGGTGTTTGGTGTTTTGTTTTGCAGGTTTTTATTACAAAATAAGTGTTGAAGTGTTTTTTTGAGTTTTATTGAATAGATGGCATCAAAACAAGTGTGGAACACAAGATAATGAAGAAAATACACAAACAAAGATAGCAAGCTTCATATCTGACCTTTATTTAATAATATAAGTGATTTGCATACATGGATCTGTAGATATGGTACAATATAGAAAGATATAGAGTCTCTTGGAGCTTCCCCAACTGAATATGAATTATTACAATATCAATGTGTTTCCCTCTACAGCTGGAACCCTCATATATGAGCTGGTAATTCTTTGTGTGTCTAGATCTGGGACTGGTACGACCCTGGTTGGTTAGATAAACTCAATATTTCGGCCCTCTAGTCAATGACCTCAAAATAGCTCCAAAATACAGTCAAAATGTCGATCATGTGCCAAGTAGATGGATGGGAGAAAGCTAGGGTTAAAACCCTTGAGTCCTCCTCCAAATCTCTAAGCCTCCTCAGTGAGAATTGCACCCTCCTTCAGAAATTCGGCCTAGCCACCAAAAATCATATAATAAGAGAAACCTCAAAGTAAAGGCTGAAAAAGGGCACTATGACCCTAACAATGAACCTTGTAAAAAGGTAGAAAGGTTGATCTAGCCTCCCTAGAGAAAATCGAAGACTTCTTCCCTTGGAGTTGCACCCCACTGCTAGAAAATACTTCAAATCTGCACCCTAGCCTCCAAATCCTAAGTGATGAATACCTGTGAATGGATAGAATGACGAGGGAGGGTTATTGCACCTCCTTGGCCAAGATTGGACCAAGAACGGAGGAATATTTCACCTCCTTGCTGGCCTCTAGGGTTTCTTGACTCAAAACCCTCAAAACGTAAGTTGTAGAGCTCAAGTGATCACAATGAGAAAATAGTCAAGAATGAGGAGTGAGGTGCCTCCTCTCTCTTTTATACCTCCCAATCTAATTCTCATTTGAGTTTCCTTTTTGCTTTTTACTAAGTTTGTGATTTGTTTTTTCACTTAAGTTACCTTCATCTTTTCTTTTCTTCTTGAAAGTCATTTTTTAATAAAATCACTTAAATTTCTTAAGTGACTTTTATTGCCTCAACCCCTTTTTACCTATGGGACTATAGTCTAGAGGGGTGACTAGACTACTTAATCCATCTTTGTTATTTTCAAGGAGAGGGGGACATTACAAGATTCCTTTATTATCAGTGGTGTAAAGATGAGCAAACTGATAGTGCAACGCAACAAGCATCTACAGGAATTCAAGGACGACCATCTACAACAACAACAAAATAAATAAATAAGCTTAAATAAATATGCATTAGAGTGCATGATAAAAGTGATGCATGATGCATGTGATAAACATAGAATGCATGTGCATGAAGTGGTCATGATAAGATTTAATTCTTAATGCATATTCATGTGTGTTTGTGCATATGGACATGATTGAACATGCTTGTAGACTGAGAGTAGACTGTTGATATATATATATATATATATATAAGATGTTGTGATATTTGAACAAGACTAATGATGGATTGTGTATCTAGGAAATTGTTTATAGCATGGTTGAAGATGTTGATGATGTGGTTGCATATAAAAGTCATCCATGTGAAAACAAATAAGGATGGTAGAATGTTGGTAAAGAGGACAATAAAGGAAGCATGTAAGCTTCTACAAAATATCAGTTGAGATGGTAGAATCAATTAATGTAATAACAGTCATACAGGTATGCATTTGGGGTTGGTTATGATGCATAAATGTTGAAGGGAATTGAGGTAAGAATTCCCTTAGTCAAATTTTAATATTGAAGTTGATGTAAAGGCAAAGTGAATTGAATATACAAACCTTATTGATGATTGAATACATTTATGTCAATTTAATTTCATATTATGTTATATTGGTTATGAGATCATAACCAAGTCAAGAAGGAGACATATTCTATTGTAGCAATGAATGTCATTAGAAATGGTCATGCATGCAGCTATGATGTGGTTGGAAATGGAAAGGCTATATTGCCATCCAAGTGTGTAATGGTTTCTCCTATATAATTGATGTTTGGTCTGCAACCTATTTTCCAACATGAGATAACACTAAGAGAATTATATTCCTAGTGGTGTGTATGGGTTGGAGAGGAAGGTAACCAAATGATCAGATAGGTAAATGGGGAAGAGTTTGAATAATGTGTTGAGATGTTGGCTAGACCTTCCAGCTCACCATGGTTGAAGACATGACATAGATATGTGGTATTACATATTCAATGCAAGGATGCATTGTGTAAATGTGGCCATGGGTATGGGCACATTGGTTTTATGTATGGGTCATGTTTGATTGCATTATGAAAAGATCGATGTTGAAAATGCATGTATAGTGAATGATAGCTTCATTCTAGATAATATGATTAATGGTTGAATGTCATTTTTAATGTGAATAATCGCTGGAAATGATTGAATTGTTTGTAAAATACAAATCTAAGATCATTTCATGAACTGTTGTAAATGTGCATGAATGCTAACAATATGTTTGGTTTCATCAGAGTTGAGAAAATGCAGGAAGAATGGTATTGGATATGGCATGAATGTAAACCCATAAAGGAGACCGATGCATGTTGTTGCGCGAGCCAAACATAATGAGCATAATATCATGCATGGAAAATTTTATTTTCTTGTATAAAACAGAATTAGGAAATTATAATTGAAAATTGTTATGATATACTAACAATTTGTGTGGCTGAGTGAAAATTAAGAAAAATTGTAGGTAGAATGGTCTTGGATATGGAAAGGATGTTAACCATAAGGAAGGTTGATATATACAACTACAAGAGCCAAATATAATGAATAGAAAAGCTTATGTTGGGGAAATTTTGTTTTCTTGCATAAAACAGATTTGAAAATTTTATAATTGAAATTGTATGATGATGTCTCATAATGACTATATGCATATGATGTAGATGGGATGATTTCCATGGGTTACGTATTTCTAGTGGAAGTCTAACAACAATTTGGCATTCATTTGCATAAGAACACCTTGGAAAATGATGGATCGCCTAAGGAATTGTATAATAGTGAAAGGGATGTTTGAGCCTAGAGGGTGAATATAGCATGAAGAAGCAAATTGTCAAGTTTGTAGAAGAAGCAAGTTGTCAAGCTTGCAGAAGAGCCAAATTGTCAAGCCTGAAGAGTGAACTCATGTGTGAGTTGTACTACAACATCAAGATTGTTGTTGGTTATTACTCGTATTTTTCCTAGCAGCAAGTTTCCCTTGAGATCTCGGTAGTGAGATTCCCTATTACCTTTGCTAGAGAGGCCATGATAAATGAATGGTGTATCTCGATGGACTGAGGACAATGAAGGGGGCACATTCCTTGGGTCAACCCTGATAAAAGAATGGTACAACCCAATGGAATAAGAGAAATAAGGGGGTACATTCCTTGAGTTGGGCAGGATGGTGGAAGAGAGCTAGTGGAAATCAGGATAGTTGTGGGAGAATGCTATTGGGTTATGTATCTATATTTCGGGGCTGGAATGCCTATGTATCTATGTTTTGGGGGCAGAGTGCCTATGTATTTGTAGTTTTGGGGGTTGGAGATCCTATATGTTGACTGAAGGCCGAAGAGCTTGGTAATTGTATGAACATTGTATGGTATTGTGCACTGAGGAAAGTGCAAAAATAAGGGGGAGGGGAATGTAACATCCCCGATTTTAATTCCCACAAATTGTAATGTAATTGTATATATGTGAGTTAGGCTGGCGGGTCGATATGATTGGGGAAAAGAGACCATATTGATTAATATGGACAAGGGTCGAATTGTATATTATGGACATTGAATTAATTAATAAAAGTAATAATCGTTGGTTGTGATACAAGAAGGATGAAAACAATGGGGGGCTATGATTCCACAAGAGAGAGGGGCCCAAGGGGGATTTTATTCATGGGTATTAATCCAACCCACATTCCTGAAATTAGTATCATTGTGTAAACCTTTTATTTTTTTGTTGAGTATTCCCAAGGTCAATCATTAAACTCATGAAAGAGGGTGGGTTTACGTGGTCACATCCCATAGTTATTGCAGAGCATAGGATAAAGTACAATCACCTTTGGGAAGAGTGAGAGTCAAGCAAGCAAGGGAGAAGAAGGAAATTTGTATGGGAATAGAGAGAGTTTTTGCATGCAGATTTTGTGCAGCAAAGGAAGAGTTGAGTGTTGGGAAGAGCATCATCCATGTTGTGCTTGAAGGAAACAATTTTTTGGTTGTGTATTATGATGGAAATGCGACATGTGTGCCTGTAAAACAATATGTAAGTTTGTGGTGTGTTTCATGTTGAGAAAATGGCTCAAGATCCTTGTGTAGGCTATTGTGAGAAATCCTAAAGCAGTTGAGGGTTCCTAAAGTCCCTAGCTGAGAGATTCTTGGCCAACATAGTGCATTGGAATCCCTGATAAACAAATGGTACATCCTGAGGGACTATGAGCAGTTAATGGGGTACATTCCTTGGGTTGTGCAGGTTGTGGGGAAGAGACCTGGTGGATTGGAATTGTTGTAGGAGTAGAACCTAGGTTTTGGATTGCTGAGTGTGGAGAGTGAACAACCAAAGGGTCAAATCTCCTTTTGGACTCGTAGCCTTAGCTAGGGGGTGTCATGTTGTTGAGATTTAGAGCAGCAAATGCTATGGCTAGGAGGTTCATCCTTCGTATGCAACCAATTGGTTATATTTATAAACATATAAATGTTTCTATTGTGTTATTTATGATTGTTCCACTGTGTAAATGATATCTAAATTTTGTGTTATGTTTTGTTGGGTTTGCATGCATTCATGATTTTATAAATGTTGTAGATGCATGTGTAAATCAACTTATCATTTTGTTGTAATTTTTATGGGTCTCCTGCCCCTTGGTTTCTTTTATATGTATGGGGCATATTTAAATTCGTATTTAGCAAGAAAATTCACTTCTACAGTGACGAGACTCGGCATGGGTGTTGGGTATGTTACAGATGAATATATACTTTTCAAGTTGAAATTAGGACTAGCCTTTCAAACATTCACTACTCAAGTTTAACAACGTTGTTGTATTCACCTTTGTGATGGGTACTCAATGTCTTTATTATGCAAGACCTGCCACATTGAGTTGGCATGACCACCTTGACAACTAGTTATACACTCCATCTCACATGGATGTGATGACTTTTTCCTAGTTGTCTATTTCACATTGTGTTGAACCCTTCCATGCCTAGTTAGTGAATTGGTTGTGATGGTTGTAACTTATCATTGGAGGAACTTATTAGAAAATATAAGATTATATCAACATATGTTCATCTTACAATTTTTTACCTCCTCCTTTATTTGTTATCTAATCATCATTATTTTTTGAGCTTATTCAATGGCTTACTCTTGCCCTATTCTACATGTGTTTGATTAAGGGCACTGAGAATGCCCAATTTATTGCAATCTATGTCAAAATCAAACAGAACACCCCAAGCAAAATCCTTATTGATCCACTCAATTTTTTTGTTTTCTCAAAACTTTAGATCAATTCAAAAAGCACCAAAACTATCCAACAAAAAGTCTTAATATGAATAGAACTTTGATCATGGCGAAACTATGATTTTCTTCTAACATTTTATTCTCCCAAAATAAGTGGTTTGAGTATTCATTATTCCACGCCCTATTTTGTGTATTGCCCATACCTGTGAAGCTATGTCCATGCTTCACATGGACCCATTCCCTTGTTGTACCACTAATGTGGCAACTAATTTGTTATATATATGAGTTTTTTTTTTTTTTTGTTAGAAATGTTTGTCACTTGTGGGGTCAGCATTTTAATTGTTGGCTAAGAAACCATAACCCAGGGATATCTAATCCGTCAAAATCACCCATGAATGACACTCCATCTACACCAACCCTTAACATGATTGGATTTTTGAGTGTCTCCTCCCGACTAAACACACCATAAAGATATCAAATTAAAGTCACATATAAAAAAAAAACATACACCTTAACCGGTTAAACTAACAAAAATTATATATATATATATATTGAAGGGATAATCTCAAGTAACTTAATCGCTTATTTATGAAAAAATCATAATCTCAAAATATCACACGACGTTCAAAAACAACTTTCAACCCAAATATGTATTACGTACATGAATACTTCAAATGTCTTTTTTAGTAATTAATTGACTTTTCATTATAAAAGTAATTAATTGACTTTTCATTATAAAAAAATAATATTTGAGGGTTGAAAGCATCCACCCTAAGGAATATGCTTTAGCTCACGTTTTCTCATAAGTTTTAATATTATAAATTTGATCAAAAATTTCCTAGAAAGTATGGAATTTTTTTATAACTAAATATTCATACTTCTAATAAGTTTTAATATTATAAATTTGGCAAAATTTTCATTAAATTTTATCATAAATTTGGTAAATTTTTCATTAAAAACTCAACTATAAAGTATGGAATTTTTTTATAACTAAATAATCCCAAGAAGCGAAAAGTTTTGCTTTAGCTCACATTTTCTCATAAGTTTTAATGTTATAAATTTGATCAAAATTTTCATAGAAAGTATGGAATTTTTTTATAACTAAATATTCCTACTTCTAATAAGTTTTAATATTATAAATTTGGCAAAATTTTCATTAAATTTTATCATAAATTTGGCAAAATTTTCATTAAAAACTTAACTATAAAGTATGGAATTTTTTTTAACTAAATAATCCCAAGAAGCGAAAAGTTTTGCAAGTCATTTTTTACATTAGCGTGCTTTCATGCATGGTGCATCGATGTGTTATGATGGTTGTTGCATCTATGTTTTGACTTAATTACTATAAAATGTAGTTTATTTAGGAGAATAAAGAAAATGTTATATGTGATATTGAATTATTTCATCATTAAAATATATACATTAGCGTGCTTTCATGCATGGTGCATCGATGTGTTATGATGGTTGTTGCATCTATGTTTTGACTTAATTATTATAAAATGTAGTTTATTTAGGAGAATAAAGAAAATGTTATATGTGATATTGAATTATTTCATCGTTAAAATATATTAAAGTATGTAGAATTTTTTTTTGAAAATTTTGTTAAATTTTTTTAAAGTATTAATTTATAATTTATGAATGGTAAATAAAATAAATCTTTGATCTTGATTAGGAAGCGTAATTTTAAGGGGATTAAGAGAGTCAAACTTATGGTCTTTTCAACTTTGAGGGAGAGATCTCAAATATGTGTTATCACCCTAAAATTTCTTGTGTATGCTAATTTGAGTAATTTTACCTGAATATATCATGTATGTATGCACATCCCTCATCCTTTGCTCCATTCCATCACTATATGACCTTAATCTTGCCTCCTGAATTTGACCAAATGTTTTCAACACAAATATTTGGCCAAAAAGGGCATGAGCTAAGTGTAGGAAAAAGATAAAAAGTTTGTTGCTTCAAATATTACAATTTCTAACCATTTTCCTATGTAATTAATGTGCATGTGCCTTCTAAAAAATGTATTAGTTGTGTGTGGACCTTATCAAACCCTAATTACTATTATTAGACATTGATTTAGTCATCTTTAACCATTATATGGAAGACTATGTCAAGAGGGTTATCCACCATACACCTATAAATAAAGCTATTGAGGTCGCCAATTCAGAGAATTCCATCCAGGTAAGGTTATTCTCTTGGAATACCAACATAGTCCTGAGATTCCTATTGTGTTGCCTTATTATTCGAGTTTCTTACCTTCTCTTTTACCAAAATTTGGAGTTGGAGCACACTAAAAAAGTAAAGGACCTATCCCAAGGAGGGGCTTAGGAGCCCACTTATCTTCATCAAGCCACTCTACCAAGTGTTATATGTACATTGCCCTCTCTGTAAGATTAATATAGTGTTCATTATTTTATCTCACTATCGATTATGAACGTCTTTTCTTTTGCATAGTTCGTTATTGTACTTCACGTGAACTAGATTTTTATTTGCATTAGCATTGCTAGGGTTTTCAATCATTCTTTAATTTCCATTTTATGTGTTGTTTGATTCACAACCATCAAAATAAGGATCATGATCAATTGAGCTAACCCTTAGTACTAGATTATGTTAACCACTAAATATAATATTAAACCAATAAAAAATGTTACAAAATAATGCAATAATATAAGAATATTTATTATGTTAATTAAGAATATTTCATTGTTAGATGCAAGATTCACAACAACAACACAACAATCTCGGTTTGTTAGGGTGCTTCCACATAGTAGTTAAACTCACATTTGAATATGGACCATCCAATCCTCAGTAGTTCCTTATGGGTAAAATTTCCCATAAGAAAACATCCCTAAAGATAATAGCAAGAAATGGAATGAGTACATAAATTTCTCCTCCTAATCTTTAGATCTATGTACTAGTGATCTAAAGAAAAACCCACATAAGTTTAGTGGTTATAGAAAAAGGTGGTAAGTGCACTTGCATATACATTTAAATAGTGTGTTATTTGCATAATTATTTGTGAAGAGATCGATTTGATGAAGGATTTGTCCAGTGAACTAAAGACAACCTCAAAGCGTGGAGAGTCCGATGCATCTATGATAATGGACTGATGATAAACTAAACAAGCAATGAGCACCACATCATTTTCATTTGTAGTTTTTGTTGAATAAGTATCAATGTATCTGTTGGTTCTCTAGTAAGGTTCTCTTGTTTTGATAAGGAAAATATACCCCCATAACTTGATTGTTGATGGTTTGTGGTAAACCAAAAATCACTTGTCATGAAAAATGAAGATTTGTCGTAAGCCAAAACCACTTAATGTAATGAATGGTTCATGGTAAGTTGAAACCACTTGATAATTATAATTGGTTAAGGATAAATCAATGTAAAACCTAGAGAATGTAATGGTTGAAGGTAATCCACAAAAGCCTAGGATATGGTTACATGTAAGCCAAAGAAAACCTACAATGATGATTGATGATGGTGCTTGATTCAAGAATTGTTGATGAACTATGTATGAGAAAAACCTTACTAGAGAACCAACGGATACCTTGACTATCAACCTATGTATTTCCATTGATGGTAAGTTTTTTATATAAACTTCAAAAATATATATATTTATACTTTGGAGGTAGAACATCTAGTTCAAAGAAGATGAATAATGAAGAAAATTGAAGATGAAGATTATAGAATACATAACACTAAAGAAGATTGAAGAAAAAGAGCATAGAAGAAGAAGATGGAGATTAGACCACTGAAAGAGAGAGAAGAGGATTGAATCATAAGTATTTGTTAAAGGGGAGTATGAAGGATTAACTCCAACTTATAATATTTGATAAATGCATTATAATAAATTAATAAAGTATACTATGCATAAAAGTCTATGTATGAAGCAATAATGAGTATAAAAGAGAGAATTTGGAGATAAGGATTTCATAGAATCATCAGTTGAGAGATTTAGGAAGAGATAATTAAACACAATTATGGAGATGTTTAAACTAAATATTTTATTGTGAATATTTTATTGTGAGATATTTGTTATGATCATCTAAAACTATATAAAAAAATCTATTATACAATAAAAACACACATAAAAATGAAATAATTGAATAGAATTTTCCTTTGAAAAATTTATTAAGTATAAACTTCCAATATTCCTTACTTAATATCAACTTGATATATTTTTTCTATATTTATTATTATTTTTTATATATTTTTACAATGTTATGATAACTACACATCAAAAAAATCAAAATTTTAAAAATCAAAATTATAAAGACATATATACCACTTCCTATATGTCATCATCATTTAAAATACATAGATTTTAATAATGGATTAATCATGAAATCTTTAAATAGTTGTTATATTCATGATTAAATAAAAAATGTAAAGACATATATGTTATACCATTTCCTATATCTCATCATTTCCTATCTCTTATATTCATGATTAAATCAAAATTGTAAAGACATATATGCTATACCATTTCCTATATCTCAACATTTGACATACAAAGATTTTAATAACGGATTAGTCATAAAATATTTTCCTATATCTCAGCATTTGACATACAAAGATTTTAATAACGGATTAGTCATAAAATCTTTAAATAGTTGTTATGTTCGTGATTAAATCAAAATTGTAAAGTCATATATGCCATTTCCTATATCTCATCATTTGAGATACAAATATTTTAATAATGTATTAGTCATAAAATCTTAAATAGTTGTTATGTTCATGATTTGAGTTGTGAGTTGGTTGACTTGAGTTACTTCCATAGCTTCTTATTTTTTCACCCCTTACGAATCTAGTTTATATATTAATTGCAATATTATGTTGTTCACCTTTAATTAGAAATCAAATTTCTCTATGAATATGTCCTTTCCAATAAAATATAATTTATTATTTTTATAATGTAATTTTTTAAATAATTATCAAAATTATGATAGAGTCATATTGATATGGGTATGGAGAGTTGAATATAACATCACATTAATTGAACGGACTAATATATTATTGAAATATATAAGAAAATTTAATTTATAATTATAAAGGTAAAATAATAATTCTTATCAATATTTTTAATTTTATTTAAATCCCTAAACTAATGAAGATGATATTAAATTTTCTTGTAATTTTAAGGACTCGATAATGAATATTGAATGCTGATTAATTTTATTTAAATCCCAAAACTAATGAAGATGATATTAAATTTTCTTGTAATTTTAAGGACTCGATAATGAATATTGAATGCTGATAGTATAAATACAACAAATACATTTATGTTCGACATTTAATTGAGCATGAGTTATGTATGCATGATCATGTCACTTATGTGCATGGATTAGGTTTTTCATTTATGTGCATAGGTAAGTTGTGTGGGAGTGTATATATTGTCTCTTATATGCATGGATTATGTACATTTTGCTAATGTGTGGGATAGTTTCATTGTATATATATATTGTGTATATCTGTAGGTTAGGAGCATCATTTATATGTGCAAGTTAGGTGTGTAATTTATTATGTGTGTCACATGTACTTGTTTGGTGCATTGTTTGGTGACAGGGTTAGTACATTATTTATGTACATTGTTTAATGTGTGAACTAGGTATGTCACAAATATATGTGGGTGAGATGCATCATTTATGTATGTGGGTTAGGTGCATTGTTTATATACTATATAGGTTAGGTGCATTATTTAAGTACTTTATAGATTAGGTGCATCAATTATGTGTGTAATTTGGGTGTGTCACTTATATGCATCATTTATGTTTATGTGTGTAAATTAGGTGCATGGTTTATGTGTCTCCTCTATGTTGTTCATTTATATGGTTATGTTTTTATATGTCATTTACGTTGTATATTATTTATGCATATGGGTTAGATGTGTTATATATATATATATATATATATATATATATATATATATATAATTACCACACTTAAAATTATGTTCTAAAATTTAGAGGTTTTTTCTTTTAAATATGAGTAAATTTCATAATGTTATTTCTAAGTGAAAAAATCAAAGACATGTTGCATTGTTGTTCCTAAGCTTTTGGGGAATTTGAGATCCAATATGTGTGTCAAATTTGACTATTATAATAATTGTATTATATGTTTTAAATATTTTACTTAAATTTGGGATGAGTAAATCAAATTTATCACTATATTTAACTAGTAAATCACTTAGTGACAAATAATTTGTACATCAAATTCCATCCCCTATTACTACTACAATGGTTTTTTTATTATCAATGAATATAATTGTCGAGAAAATGAATTTTTAACCTAAAACTTGGTGGTTATTTCTACTTTTAAAATGGACTTTTACTTTCAACGACAATTTTTTTTATTTAAAAAAACCTTTTAATTTAGGGATAATTTTTATCCAAAATGCTTATTATGTTGGGTTGTGACAACACACCTTGCAGTTACATTCATTTGGGCAGAGGTTTCTCAAGCATTTGTCTTTCCATATGCCTGGAAATGCTCGAGAATATCTTGTTTAAATGAAGAAGCTTTTGATGAGCTTCTTGAGACTTGTTTTCATTTCTCCACGGAGCAATAAAGAATATCATTGCCCCCATTTTGTTCTATTGTGTTGTGTGTGTGTGTGTTTTATATCTCTTCTTATTTCTTATTATCAACTATTTGCAGGCCAGTTACCAACAAGTGGTATAGGTCAAGTGGAGGTTTGTGAGAGTCGAGGGAAGAAGAAAGACAATGGGTTTGAATCCCAGGAGTTCGAGGGAAGAAGAAAGACAATGGGTTTGAATCCCAGGAGTTGAAGACTCCCATGGTTTTGTGCATTTGGAAGGTGAAGTCGAAGAATAAAATGATGACTTCTATTTGGACGATGTTATAAGGGAAGAATGTGGTG
This sequence comes from Picea sitchensis, assembly GCA_010110895.2. NCBI lineage: Eukaryota > Viridiplantae > Streptophyta > Pinopsida > Pinales > Pinaceae > Picea > Picea sitchensis. The sequence continues at coordinate 101,254 of SNQJ01S0027789.1, forward strand.
TGGTGGGAATTTATAGCAACCCAAAGGTGGCACGGCTCTACTATTTAGCTCTGCACGCCCTGCAACATCATGGGAAGGAAGGGGGGAGAATCATAATTGTGACCAATGGGATTATGCATACCATAACTCGTGTGGGCCTTGTTGTTGATGCCATCGATGAATCCAAGCTCAACAAGGTCCAGGGGAACTCAGTCATTTCGGCGGGCCAAAATTGAGGTTGCGAGGTTGAGCTCAGGGATGCTCCGACCAAGAAGAAATGGCCTAGATGACCCAAGGAGACCGTGCTCATGCTAATTGTTCATGTGAAAAAGGTGGGGAATATCATTAAGCAGAAAGGGGAGCTCGTGAAGAAAATATGCAAGGAAATTAGTTTAAACATTGTGTTAACATATAGCATCAACAACACCTAGAGAGAGCCAAGAATGGAAATGATGAGGGCTTGATAATTGATTTTATCATTTGAAGGGAAGTTGAGGAATGTGCAGGTGATGGTGACAATCCTTGTAAAGTTGGTGTTGGGTAGGTGAAGAAATCCCTATAATGTTGTGACTTTCCTGCAACAAGAACCGACCACAAGACTTGCTTGATGGCATATTCAACAATGACAAGTTCACCATGGTGGATTGACTAAATGAGGCACTCAAAGTCCTACAATGATGAGTTGGGATCGAGTGGGAGTGATAGTCGAATGGCAAGGTGGAATGGAGTGCTAGTGTTGGGTCAAATGGAGCAGATCTTGGCATGGAAGGCGTGGACAATTATGATTGGAGGATGCACGCAATTGGTTTGATGGAATGATTAAACGAGATAGAGTTTCCGAAGGATTCATATATGGCAATGATGGTGGCAAGTCAAGCACAAAATTGGAGTGCATATAGACTCACTCAGATTCAAAGAAATGGTGGCTAGTGATCGGTCCACAAAAAGGTGGGAGACCTAGTTAGGCATGTGTACCTTGGTTTTGAAATGCCATCGGTAAAGTCTAGAAGGCCTAGGTGATAGGGAGGAGCATGTGGTATTCTCGGATACCCTGACTTCAAGGGAAGTTTGGTTGGATTTGGCCATGGGAAACCACAAGGGGGAGGGGGCGAAGTTAGGCCAAGAGTTATGGTTTCAGGCACATGTCTTTTGGTAACCTGTGGTTTTATATCCCATGGATTGCATGTAATGAATCCTTTAAAAGGGCTTAGGATACTCTATTGAAATTAGCCTAAAGGTGAGAGCTGAAGACTCACTTGGTTGGCTTGGTCGGATTTGGTCAAGGGAAAAAAATAATTATATCTATGTTGGTTATGGTGATGGAGCTAAGGGATGCAGATTGTGGGATCCTACTGTCAACAAGTCATCAGTAGCAACGATATGTACCATGAGAAGTTGTTCAAGATTGCAAAGGGAGATTTGTTTGCAAACTTAGGGAATCATTGTATGGCGTAAGGTAACCAAGCAGTGGTACAAGATGTTTGATTCCTTCATGGTGAGCCAAAGTTTCTTAAGAAGTGAGCATGATCATTTTGTTTATGGCATATTCAATATCTAGGTGTTATGTTGATGATATGCGTGTTGCAAGCAAATCATGGTTGAGATCAACAGGTTAAAGGCTCAGTTGGCTAGGACTTTTGATTAAGGATCTAGGAGAAGAAAAACAAATATTGGGCATATAAGCACACATAAAATGGTAAGTTGTGGTTGTCACTGATGAGGTTCAGTATGAATTTTGTGAAACCGATAAATATCCCTTTATCTTTCCATTGTAAGATTTCTTCAAGTTTATGTCCTAGTAATAAGGAAGAAAGGATTATATGTCTCGTGTACCTTATGTAAATGCATTAGGATGGTTGATATTTGCGATGGAAATCTCAATTATTTTACATGCAGTTGATGTTGTCAGTGGACACATGGAAAAACTAGGTAAAGAGTATGGAAACGGGTGCTTCGGTATCTAAGAAGCACAAGTATCACATACAATGATTGCAGTGATTTAACTTGTGGTTATGTTGATTCAGTGGAGGTGGAGTGGTCCATAATGGAGCAAACTGTGCACACATGTTCAAGCTAAGGTGGTGTTTCGCTTCTCTTAGCTTGCAGGAAGGTGATGTTTGATTCGTTGGGAAAGGTATTAGATTTTTGTCGAGGTGGAGATTGTTGGGTTGTGACAACACACCTTGCAATTACATTCGTTTGGGCAGGGGTTTCTCAAGCGTTTGGCTTTCCGTATGCCTGAAAACACTTGAAAATCTCATTTTTAGATGAAAAAACCTGTGAGGAGCTTCTTGAGAATTGTATTCATTTCTCCAAAAAGCAATAAAGAATATCATTTCCCTAATTTCATTTTGATGTGTTGTGTGTTTATATCTCTTCTTCTTTATCTATTGATTAACAACTATTTACAAGCCAATTCTCAACATATTACACCAATAATATGACAAGCCAATTCCCAACATATTACACCAATAATATGTCAATGTGAACACCATATGGCATTCTAAAACAAAAATAAAGCCTTTATGTCAATGTCAATGTGAACTCCATGTCATTGTAAAACAAAATGTTGATGTTAATTTAAGTATGATTAGAAAGGATTTAAATGAACTATTTCGTTTAATAATGGGTTTATTATTTTATTTTAATAAAACAACTAATGCCAATCCTAATGGAGTAGGCTAACCAATCTTCCCTCTCTAGTGTCTTTTCTGGTAGATTCTTAGTCTATGTGGTTTTAAGGTTTTTTCGAGTGTGTGGTTTAAGGTTCTCGGACTGTGTGGTTTTAAATTTCTGACCAATCCAGAGCTCTAGTCGATTTTCTAACCATTTGGGTTGGTTTAAAATGGAACAAAATCTCTTAAGTAAGGTTTTGAAATACATGAAACATTAATCTTGCGAAACTAAAACTACCTCTAAAAATCTGACCAGATTCAAACCCATTTTTTACACTGAAAATGGATCTGTTTTCTCCCTAGTTAACCTACTCCAAACCTAGTTATCCTACTCCAATCCTAATTGAAAATGGATCTGTTGGCTCCCTAGTTAACCTACTCCAAACCTAGTTATCCTACTCCAATCCTAATCGGAGAAGCTTTAAAACCTAATCTATTGCGTTGACTTTTGTCCCTGTTCCTTTTGTTTAATGAAGTTGGGGATAGATTTCTTTAATGCAACTAGCGAGAGATATGGGTTGACGAGAAAATCTGTCCGGGTCTCTGAAAACCTAATGCAGTACACCGATCATGAACAGAATGGCGTACGGCCCCGTGCAATGGAGAAATGTCGTTTTCGCATATGCAACGGACAAATCAACCATGAATTCCATGAGCAAAAGACGCAATCGGAAGTTGCATCGAATATCAAACCTTAATAAGACAAGCATGGGCGGCCATTGATCAGGTCAGATCCTCTCATTTACAGCTTAAAAAAATATTCTGAAGGCTCGAAGTCGAACTGAAATTAATCGTCTAAAGAGGCCAAGTCAACGGAGCAAGAGATAATTATAATGGGTAAATCACGGTTTTCTTATCTGATTCCTCTTTGCGCCTGTAGCAGCGCTCGTTTGGGCTTTATATTTGCAAACAGCCTCCACCGCAAACAGCCTCCACCGCAAGCAGCGACCTTCCTGCTGATGAAAATGCGGGGCATTAGGAAGATGATATGCAAGCTATTTTTGGGACAGCGTAAGTCGAATAGAAGCTATGTCTCGCTGAGGTCCCAGCCTCAATCATTTCCTCAGCTTATTCGGGATCACTTTAATTCCGAGGAAGGTTTTGTCTGTGCCGAAGGATGCTTCTCTGTCGATGTAGGGAAGGAGAGAGTACGATTTTCTGTGCCCATTTCTTGTTTGAATCACCCCCTTATATGCGCTCTGATGGAGAGATCGGCCGAGGAGTTCGGAATGGATCAGACTGGTGTCCTCACCATCCCTTGCGATGTGCAGAGCTTCCAACATGTGTTATGGTTGGTTCACAGCGATCCCCACCCATCCGATGAAACCATAGCCGAAGCTGTCAGGTACTATGGTCTGATCAGTCAATCTTATCTCGTTGAAGAAGCAGAATCGCGTCGCTGATCGATATCAGTATTTAAGATTCACGAGATTAATTAGGGCATTGTAATTGTAATGTTAACATATATATACGGTATCATCTCGTTGAAAAAAAAGTCGCTTAGATCAAACATACATAGAGGACGTTGGTTATCGCTGTCGGGATTGAGATAATCATTTTGTATTATTATTTCACGCTCTGTTTGCGTAGCAAAACGATCTCTGGAGGTCGTCCATATCTCTGGAGGTCGTCCATCTGTGCCTGTGCACTCAACTGTTGCTGCTACAGCTGTTAAGTAAATGGAATTATATCTACTCTTTCACTAATTGATGTGGATAATATCATGGTGTATCGAGCTCTCGAATGACGGCTGTAATTTAAGGGTTGAGTAAATGGAATTATATCTAAGTTAAATAAATCTACTCTTTCTTTTTCACTTTCTTAGGGTTTTCACTTTGTTAGGGTGGGTTCTACTCTTCTCTTTCACTTTCTTAGGGTTGTTTTCACGTTTTTAGGGTGGGTTTTAAGTAATGTTCAAAATGTTTCTTACCTCTAAATCTATCATGGTCAAGAGGGATCAAGTCTCTAGACTAAATTTCTTTTAAAGTTAAAAAAATTGAGGAAAGATTTTTCTTTAGGTGCAAACTTCTTTAAGAGTGAAAAATTTGAGAAAAGATTTGCTCCTAGAGGACTTCATCTCTCTCAGCTCATGATAGATCAAGAGTTAAGATGGATCTAAGATTGTTCTTTATACCAATGGTTGTTTGGGGTCCTTTGTTCCACAAACAAGGGGGTTCATACATCAATTTGGTGTTTGGCTTGGTCATGACCTTAAAATTAAATTATTTTATTGTTGTTGTTGTTGTTGTTGTTGTTCTGTGTGTGTTATTTGTGTGTGGGTCATTTGTTAACCCCATGTTGATCATGGAAAGAATTACACATCTCTCTCATACTTAGCAACACACTTTTGAAATATCTTAACCATAAGAATATATATATATCATTTGCCAACTCCATGTTGAGCATAGAAGGAATTACACATCCTCTTCATATTGAGCAACATATCATAAAATCTTTTAACTAAGATCCATCTTAACTCTGGATCTATCATGCACCAAGAGGGATCAAATACCTAGAGGTGCAAACCCTTTCCTTAGGTTTTGCACTCTAAAAAAGATTTGCACTTGGATTTGATCTTACATGATGGATTCATACTTAAGATGGATTTATGT